>JAHWFP010190295.1:1422-24469 GCA_023313725.1 Lithobius niger | reverse complement strand
GAAGGTGAAAGCTTTAAATACTTACTTATTATTAAAGTTTAAGCTGTAAGGTGGTGCGATTCTCTTCTTAGCCTAACTTTTACAATTTAAATAGGCTTAGTGTTTTTATTTTGTTAAATACGTTTTCTGAGTTGGGGGAGGGCAATTAGGAGAGAACGGAATCGCCTAACAACTTAAGTTGAAATATTTAAATACGTTTTTAAAAATTCCTCTTATAGAGTTGAAGATGGAAGTTTTAAAAGATTATTTAAATATTTTCAGTTGCAACAATTTTTTTTTTATTTACTATGCTTCGTTCATGATGTTTCAACCGTGCTATTTGGTCTACGGTGTTATTGTTAACGATGTTGCATCCGCGATATAATTTCCGTGAGATATTTTGACCACGCGATGTTTTGTCCAGACGATGTTTTTTCCGCTATGTTTTTGTCACGTGAAGTTGCGACAGCAATATTTTAACCGGGATCCTGCAGCATGGTGCACCAACCTGTCAAAACGTTTTGATAGGCCTTATCAGATTCAGTTCGAAACTACAACTACGTCTAACTCTTACCAAGAGAGTTATTGAATAATTTTTTTTTTATTTAATGTTTATTTAAAGGATGGCATAGGTTCAAAATTTATACACGCAATAAATGCTGTTCAAAGCTGTGAAAAACATTCCGCTACAATTCATTAATGTTTTCGTAGTTGCGTTAGCACGAAATGTCCAGTATGAACATTGCAAAATTATATCACAGCAGCCAGAGGCCGCTTCGTAGTAGAGGCCAGTCGGGAATGTGGTGACGAGGGGCCAGCTTTATTTTGGAGACGTTTTGTTCCAATTGGTCCAGTAGCTTGGTAACTGGTGGCGGAGGTGAGGATTTAATGTACTGTGAGGGTATGATTTGTCCTTTTTGTTATTATTTCTTGGAGGTGGTGGTGGGTGGTATGGTGGTTGCGGATGTGGACTCCTGCTCTGTGAATATGATTTTGTTTTAAATTGCCTGAAAGATTGTAATGAGAGGTAGAGACTTGTTTGAAGGGTCTGGTCCCCTAACGTTTAAGCGAAATATCAACAAACGGGCTCTATTATTCTCGAATGACTCGAGGCAGTTGCACCGTAGCCACAACCAAGAAAAAGTTTCGCAAGAGACTGAAGAAAGCCAGATCAGGGTCTGGGGGAGTGCTCTTAGCTCCCAAGTGGGGTCCGGAAAGCTGACGCATTTTACGGTAAATCACTGCCGTGTCCCGTTTCGAGAGACTACTTTTTTCACATATTCTGGAGGAATTTATTTAGGATTATGACATATTTTGGGGTTTCGAGGAATGGTTCCCACATACCCCCTTCCCTGCCCGCTGCTCAGGAGCGTCTATCTCTCTTCTCTTTTCTTCTGTTCATGTTAATTTATTTAATTTTTGCAGTTGTGCACTTTACGGTTATTGCAATTTGGCCTGGGAGGTGGGGTTAACGAGTACTGTAAACTTTCCAAGCCGGTTCTGGAAGCTGAAATACTTTAGGACATTGAAACATCTGATCCGACCTAGGAAGGCATGCCTTTTGTTAATGTTAACCATCGTTCTTAAACGCTTTTATAACAATTACCGTACCGTGCAAATTAAATTTGGGACGAGCAACGGCCAACATAGGCCATAAAGCCAATGGACCAGTTGGCTACCATTGCCACCCCCCCCCCCAAACCGAAACCTTCCCAAGCTGTGGAGCCGCCAAAATCCACCAAACTCCCCCCCCCACCCCAACCTTCCAGATCATAAGTTTAACAGGCTTTATTCTCTTACGGCTTTCATCTGGTTAACGAAGGCTTTATTTTAAAAATTCGGTAACAATGAAGAGACGTGAAATAATAGAAAAGGAACTTTTGCTGCTTTCGTTTGCTTTTTTAATTTAAAAATCGCATTATTTCTAACATATTCTTCATTACGGAAACGTTAAGAACTTCTGGGTAGTGAGAGGCTTTGAAAAGAAGCCTGGTCGATAGTGCAAGCTACTCCTGTCTTGGCAATATTAGATGGCATTGCATTTCTAACGTAACTCGAATATCGTGAAGTTTTCCCGTAGGTTGGTGCACCATGGCTGCATTATATTTTGTTTAGCATGAGGCCACAGTAAAGCATGCGCCCTGCAGGCAGTCGGCAACAGGCTATTACTAAGCCATCACTTAAATACTCGATCATAAAATAATGGGGTGTAATAGGGTGATATCTCGGTAACCAAGCATTTTTGTATAGGCGTTATATAGGACTTTTGGAGTGTCTTTACCTCTTTAGTATGCCATAGAAGTTTGTCGGTTTTATTCTGAAACACCCTGCATAAGTTTATTACTGACTTTAGGCTTATAGATACTAGCATCGGACATTGTGCCAGTGAAGAAAATGTTTTAGACAACATTAGGCTACATGTTTAAAGTATGATTCTTCAAAAACCTTCATATAGATATTGGAACGCTAACTTATATACTGCCTGTAATGTGTGGTACAGTGTGAAACCTGGACCACTGCACTGTGACTGAGGTTGGTGCTAATGACCTAGCTGTCGACGACCCATTAAACCTCGATTACCCACCACATATTACTTTACTTCTGGATGTATACCGGTATGCAAAATGTGCTTGATATACGTGTTTGCTCTGCAGAAAATAATGAGACAATTATCAACTACAGTCGAGATGAACTTGAAAACTTGCTTGTCACATTCGTACTATATTTGACAAGTAGTTTTCTTTGCTCGCATTTACATATAAAAATTTTTAAATGGTTAAAGTTTGAAACCAACAAAACTCTTGCATCGTTCTATTGAAGTTTTTAGTGTGTATGAAATGCTGTTAGGATATCATGTTTAAAGATATTAATACAAGATATTCAAAGATATTTAAAGTCTTGTTATAAAAAGGTTTCTATCTGTAACTAAAATCAAGAAACATCACTAGCATCTTTATCCCTGAAAGCACGCCTTTTAGCCTCCCATTCATGAGCATAGTGTCCTTTCCTAGTAAAATGCATTTGTTTTACAAATGAATAAAGGTATAAGGAGGCCGGCATTAAAAGAACTCTGATTTAAAATACTGTTCGAAGCTTTTATTTGACACATATAGACATTAGTGGTGCTGGCACCCTATAATAGTGCACTAAGCTGTAATTTGTTTTGGGGTGGGGAACATACGCACGTACAGTAGATCCATGGTCAGTCCTAGTCCACCATTGTAGAGGGGTTGCCATTGGAGGGTGCTCAAGCCTTCAAATTAATGCTTAAAATACGTCATCTTATATCAGCCCAGTCCATATTATTTGCATAGAAGCACTGGTCAGCGCCCTATTAAAGTGCACTATGCTTTCCCATATTTCTCTTGCCTTATCTGCATAAGTACGTACAAGATCCATAGTCAATAATCGAAACCGACCATTAAAAGACTCGTGGAGCATCATCGTTTATCTTTACATTTTAGCTAACCGAAACCGAATGTCTTTCCATAGACCAGAAGTCTGCAATGACACGAAGTGCGCCATTATATCATGGTATGCTACATTCTCCTCCTTTGCCTTTACAGCGTGCCATGATTCGCTTTATTCCTACTATTGTTGATGAATTGATGATATAAATTTCATTATTTATTCTCATATTTCACTATAATTAAAGACTGAAAACCAAAGGATCAACAAGACTTAAATAAATAGCTCACTATGGCTCAGCGGTAGGACCTCGGCCTTTGGTTTCAAAGATCGTTGGTTCGATTCACCACTCAGGTAATCTGACATGTAAGTCCAAAAGGAAACGTTAATAGGTTTGCATCTTTACTTATTTTCGCTATAATTATGCATTCAGTTTTACTTTTCTGTTGTTTAAGTATCAACTGTCATATTCTTTGTTCATTCAGAAATTTTCAGCCATCGAGTGATCGAATTAGGTTGGCTAACTGAAGCTCTAGAGCCTCTGTTGCAGTTTTATTGAGTTTTGTGTTGAAGTGTCGATGGAAAGATAAAATGGCAGTTATAAAGCAATTTCCTGAGTAAATAGCAATTGGAAGTCATTAAGTACAAAAGGAATCAATTTCACGAATTCTTTCCTCCCATTTCGGATTTATTGTCAATAGAAAGGTTAAATTAAAACGAAAACCTTTCGCTCAATTCATTTAATTCAGTCTGCATTTTGTTTACAGGCAACTTTGTTTTACTTTTCATTTCATATTTTATTTCAAAACGACTTCGAAATAGGAGGGAAACGTCGTGAAACTGACTATTTTTGCACTGAATAGCTTCCAATTGCTCAGGAAATTGCTTTATAACTGCCATTTTATCTTACCATCGACATATAAAATCGACTACTTACTCAGAAAAGTAAAAGCAGGTATTAGCCCATCGTGTCAACAGGTGGTTAATATCAGACTATATCTTCTTTGGTGGTCTGGGCTTAAAATCCAAAATCGCATGGTATGGCACGTCTTAACGTTGTTGATATGTAAGCTTCCATTAGGATGTCTCTGTTATGCATTCTGTTTCCATT
Source organism: Lithobius niger (assembly GCA_023313725.1). Classification (NCBI taxonomy): domain Eukaryota; kingdom Metazoa; phylum Arthropoda; class Chilopoda; order Lithobiomorpha; family Lithobiidae; genus Lithobius; species Lithobius niger. The sequence goes on along the minus strand of JAHWFP010190295.1, from coordinate 19,971 downwards.
ACTAATAGTGTAAAATGTCTGGGAGTCGTACAGGACAAGATAACAACCTTTTCCTTTTATGGACTTTAGTTTTGTATCTATGTATGTAAGGAAACAGTAGGACAAAATCATCCAAATAACTTAATCCAAGTGTCCAGTATGGTATGCTTACGTTTCACCACAGACACTACACTAGGTATTTTAACCAGGCGCTTTAGACAGAATTAGACACGTATGTATTGGACATGAAAGCACTTTCTGGACTTTGAGGTATAGGATATTGCCCGCTTTCCGAGTGCTGGGATCTAACAATGTCGAGGGCATTTAACTTTATTACAATTGTTTGTTTTCTTCCACTTTTCATTTAACACAAACGGGGACTGGGATCGACGTGGGGTGCTGGTATCCAAGATCCCAGCCCTCAGCCATGGATCCCAGCACTCCTCGTCCTCGTTCATTGTTGAGATCCCGTCGTGCTGTATTGTTATTAGACGACCGAAAGCTTCAAAACGCGTGAGATGCCAGTCTCAAAGTCCAGAAAGTGCTTTCATAGCCAATGCATACGTGTCTAATTCTCTCTTAAGCGCCTGGTTAAAATCCCTAGCGTAGTGTCAGTGGTGAAGCGTAAGCACCACATGGGTGTCCCGAAATGTCCTATTACTTTAATCCCATTACCGCTCATTTCTTAACCTGTAATGGCAGTTAAGATTGCAAACAAAATAACAATATACGTAAAATACAGAAATTCGGTCAAAGGTGTAAATTAACTTGCTACAATTTAGAGCAGACCTTTGCTGGTTTTTAACTATCTCTGTGTCTTGTGTTTTAAGTGAATAAATTGCCCTTTCAAATTACAGTTCATGTTAGATTTTATAGTGGTGAACTGTTTGCATGAGTTTGCTTACAGAAATAGGTTTTTGGCAAATGGAAGAACTACCCATAGAAATCAATTAGCATTCTGAAACCAGAGTCAGGACTAGATCCACCGTATTCGGACCCAAAAATCAAATAAACTGTTTGTACACCAGTGCTTATGCTGCGATCTTCTGCTTCTCTTCCGCAATATCTAAAACAAAATTATGAATTATGCTCTTAAATTATATATTCGCATCATACAATAACACATTTGCTGAGGAGTATGACTATGACCCAAAACGGCAAAATTTTCTAGCAAACGCTATAATGGTATTTTCCTTAGAATTAATAACCTTTGCATTAATGCACGTCTCCTATAATCGTTGATAAATTATGAAAGGTCTTAAAACAATATATTTGAACAGTTTAAAACAAGCTACGAACACACGAAAACCAATCAGGTGAAAGTTTCAGAGACTATTTGTTCCAAAGATAATATTTATTCATTGTCCTATTTTTTAAACCCTCAAATCAAATTAGTGTAACAAACTTAATTTTTATGGGATTGACATCTTGCATCCTGTAAGTTTTGGTATTCCATTTCGGCAGTAATGCGCTATACGAGTAAGTAAGCTTTGACTACTTAAATTTAACTACAGTAAGAAAATAAAACAAATAAACTTCCATCGTAGCAGCTGGGACTACAGTGAAATGTGACCATTAAAACTCAAAGCAAAAAATACATGATATCGTGTTCCATTCCAGGCCACATATCACGTGATTTTTTAAAATTCATTTAGACCCCTGATGCTACGACGGTTTTTTTGTGTTTGCAAAGACTAAAATTTATGGAGATCTGCTTACAGACTATATGATTTACTCTAAAATTCTTTACAACAATGCTGCTTCACGCTGAAAGCACAGCCCTCAGTATTGTTGCGGAAGTCATTGTTAAAATCAGCATTGTTGGATGGACAAACTCGTTGTCGCTTACTGTACCTGCTTACCCAGATAGATGTGTACAGCAAGTTTTCTCATGCAGAACCGATTAAATTAAAGTCAGCTGATGACGTTACTGATACTTTCAAGAGAATGCTGGTCTCGACTTGGCCTCGATACTTCAATCGTTAAAACACGGAATTTTCCAATGCCTCCTTCTCTACCCTGACTAAAACAGTGATTTTCAACCACTACCACACATATTCCGAGACCAAGCGAGTATGGTGAAACGTTTTAACTGGACGCTGAATATTTTGATGTGGCGTGAGTTCACCTGTAGAGGTACCAATGAATGGATAGACTTGCTTCCTTCTCTTCTAGACAAGTACAGCAGTTCCGTACATATGACCATTAAGGCTAGTCCAAAAGACGTGAATAATGGTAAAGTTAAGCGTTCAAAGCCATCCCTTCCCAAAAACTATTAAAACTGCATAAATTCAAAGTCGGCGGCAAAGTCCGCATATCATACGTCAAGAGGGAGTTCTCCTCAAAACAGGACTAACGAAATTTACGCTATTGATAAAGTAAGAAAGATAAACCCTGTCATATTTACCCTTAAAGATTATGGTGGGGAAAGCATAAAGGGTGGGGTTTACGAGGAGAAGATGTAAAAGACGGGTGTGCCGGATCTGTTTCTGGTGGAGAAAGTGGTAAAGACGAAGAAAGTGGAAAATAAGAATAGTTATTTGGAAAAGTGAAAGGGGGTTTGACGATAAATTTAACTAGTGGGTGGATAATGTAGACGAGTTGGGGTGATGTAGTAACTGAGTGTAAAATGGAAATAATGCAGGCAGTTACAGGGATGGACGGGGAGATGCCCTTTAGAAGTTACAGCCATCTAAGTTTATGCTCATCTCACAACATGAACTTGGCGGCAGCAATCCAACAGACCAACCCACGTGTAAGGAAAGCAATTTCCGACCCTTTTTGCTCTAGGACTAATGGTTCGTGAGTTACGACCAGTTGACTACATGCATAAACTTGGTGGCAGTTATTCGAAAAATAGTGCATGTAACACGCGGGAGGTAGCAAGGGGAAGTAAAATTCCAAACTGTTTTGCTCTAGGACTAACAGTTCCCAAGTAAAGTCCAGTTAATTACAAAATGAACTTGATGGCAGCCACATGATAAATAGTACAACCAATGTCTAGGAGGCAGCTACGGAATGTCATACTCCAAAGCGTTTTTCTCTAGGACCAATTCTTTAGAAGTTGTAGTCGTCTAAGTCTAAAATTAACTAGCCAGATCACACACCCCAAGAAGCCAACTTCAATTTTTTACACTCCAAAATGGAGGACCGGACGTGATGCCATTCAAAATGGCCGAATTTCCACTTCCGGTCACGTGATCTTAAAGTCTTCCAGATTGATGGTCTTCTTCCAAGATTGCCATACTTCCGGTTTAGTATAAAGTTGCTTCTAGCACCTAACTACTAAAATCACACACATATGTATAATCAACACTCTCAAACATTCTTCCAACTTGTACCATTCCCCACCGCACCCCTCTGATTAACTGCAGCCTTTGATGTGGCAGAGCGGCTCAGTACCTGATGATATGAGAGGAAGTCAGCAGACGTAAAAAAATATTCTACCTATAACTACCAACAATTTACCATTATTTTGCAATTCAGTATAACTGGTTAGCACTGACACCACTTGTACAAACGATCCAGGGTCTAATCACAGGGCAGGACTTCGGATTTTTTTTTTCAGAGAGTCTTATTTGTTTACTTGAGGTCAGTTTCTGCGACCGAATGGTCTTTGCCCACTACTGACCACTAATGAACAAATTCCCCATATACACCAACCATGTGAGTATTCACGTCTTTTGAATGCCGACAGGTCCATCATTACTTCTAAACAACAAAACGATAAAATAATATAAACTACGCTTTTACCAAACCTGCGCAAATCAGAAATAAATCAGAAATTATTGTACCACTGAACAACTTGTCGTTGATACATCAGATGACAACTGCAAGAAATAGTGTCATATCTGCTGATTAATGGTGAAAGACAACTGATGGACAGATTCAACCCTTAACAACTGTGTAAGCTTCACGTGTTTTAAGTATTTATAAAGAACGAGTGTCATATCCCACAATTACTGGTAGAAGACCAGTGAAGGACAATATCAACATATGCAATCTATTATTGGGTGTAATCTTCTACTTAGTTCAGGCAAAATAAGCACAAACATTTCTCTTGGAGTGGAATATTCAAAATTTGAATTGTAATTAAATTCCAGTTGAATTCAAAACTTGACTACATCACTGCATTGAAAAGTGATGTGTTTGTTTATGGTTTATATGCTTGAAGAGGGTAGAAGATTATAGCCTGTAATACACTCTTCCACAGAGAGTTGGGTTGTTCTGTTTGGAAATAGCTGTGTTTGTCTTGTTTTGCTTCACAACACTTTCTGCACTTACAAATTTCTTCCTTTATTTTTTTAAATTTAAAATTAATTACTTAAAGAACGTTGTTTCATGATTTGGTTTTCTGAATCAATTTTTGCTTAAACACGTAATTCCTGATGATAGGATAATTTTTGAGTGAATTACAGCATAACGGACAGACAGAAGAAGTAAAATTTTCGTAAAAACTTACATGCGGCCTTCTAATTTATCAGTTTTCCGTACTTCCAGAAAGTCAGTACCACACCCTCTCTTTCGACGCTTGTTTAATTTGAATTTTTTAAACTGCATCCTCACAAATTTGTTCTTTGGTGCCTGGAACGGGAAAAAAAATTTTTTTCAAAGCTGGATCGGTGTCGTTGCGGTTGCTTTAAGACATCAATTGCTAGTACTGAGAATCCTAAGCACACGACAATTTGAGCTAATTCAGACCAACCTTATGCAGCGTTCAACAAATTTAAATGTAGTAGCCCTAAGTTAATGAAACCTATGCCCTTCCACATTAGGAAACCTATGCCCTTCCACATTAGGAAACCTATGCCCTTCCACACCTACGAAAGAAAACAAAATAGCAAAGTACAGTGGCGGAAAGCAAGCTTCAACAGGGTTCCTTGGAACCTGAGTGTAACGAGCAACGCACAGCCGATTTTTTAGTATCTTGGTCTACGATCGGAGAGGAGACGTATTAAAATAGCGTACAGACCCATGTCATGAATACGTACCACTTTTTCATTTCAACATGGTACTTGAAAAAGTGGTATTTTGGGGTACGACTAGCTAGAAGTGAGTGGAATAAACGTCTAAAGCATACCGTAGTACTAACGTTGCAGTGATTTTTTTATGGGTAGCTAACCCGTTCCCAACAAGGAATTATACCTACGATAGAACACCTATCAAAGAAGTAAGACGATGGAAAATATCAAGCTTTTTAAGAACCCGAGTGAAGCATGTAAACTTGTAAAGCACAGCCGAGTTGTTAGGGGCTTAGACTAAGAGGGGGGGGGGATTGAGGCTTAATGGCGCGTCGACAACTTGGTCATTAGCGCCAACCTCAGTCACAGTGCAGTGGTCCGGGTTGCCACTGCACCAAACATTACAGAGATGTTATTCAAACCCCTAATCTAAATCTTGTCTTGTAGACTAAGAGCCAAGTGGAAAAAGATTATATATCTTTACCTCCTGATTTAGACTTGAAGAACTCTCTGAGCTTGCATCTGGAGTGGAAGGTGTTAATCTAACTTTAAACTAATGATATCGTTCGCTTAGCTCACTCTATTGGCGTTGATCCATGCTTTACGTAATTTCGTTGATCCCAAGAGATCACAAAATCGATGTACTGATTATTTCGATGCAAACTAATTGCAGTTGTTGCTCACAGTTTGTTCATCATATTTATCAGCTTGTCAGCATTACGTCTACTCCTCCAGAACTAATCCCTTAAAAAGGTAAGGGCAGGGCTAAATGAAAGAGAGAAAGAACCAATCGATACACACATTGAAAAAGGGTTAGTTTATCTGGACATAGCTTGCTATAGTATGATATAATAAACCAACAAGCGGCTACAGTGACTACCTAGTCGCATCCGGTCTTCTGTACTGTTCTGCCACCACCAATAGTGACGCACACTTCTCTATCAACTATATTGCAACAGCTATCTTTATTATACAATCGAAAAGCAGTAACCATCAGAATTGCCCGTTAAAAATGTGTTAGCTTTTAAGCTTATTTTACATTTTAGGCATAATTGTCAGAGTTTAGGCCTAATTTACAACTTTCATTTCGTAAGTAGCAACTGATGGAGATTTGGATTGTATACAGTAAGCCTGTTCATTTTTTCAACACGGTATGCCTAGATCCAGGCACACAGTTACAGTGTTACAACGTAATGCGCAACGTAGCAATATATCAGTGGTAGTAGGGAAGGGACAGGAGAGACGCTGTTGAGAAAGCCAGCAGCGATTCGTAGCATCTTGACGTTGCCATGGTAATGTGATTTTAGACGGAATTTTCATTTTTTAGTCCTAATTTTTTTAACGGCAGTTTTAGTTTCGTAAGTAGCAGATAAGCCTAATGGAGAATTTGGTTCGACCTTAAGCCTATTCATTCATGAAACAATGCGATAAGACTCTTTTAAACGAAGCTAAAATGTTTTTGTTTTTATGGGTGCGTTAACAAAAATCCTTAGGATTTCAATTCGACGATGAAATGTTATTATTTAATTTAGTTACGTCGAAGAAGTCTATTAGCTATAAGGGGTAACGATATTTTAATTTGCCATGTTATTTAACTAAGTTTTTACACTGAATCTAACGTTGTAAACAGTGGTCGTCTCTATCTGGTACCGTTTCGAAGTTGAAAAAGCGACGGACGGACGGACAAAGTCGTTGCAATAGTCTTCTCAGCCGGTACGGCTGTACAGAAGACTAAAAGTTGGCCAAAACCACTTATGAGAGATCTATTGTGGCAATAGTATGGCTATACGTTTTTTTATGACCATACTTTTCGTTCAACATATAACACTTTCAGATCAACTCCAGTTCTCCATTGCACAGCAGTTTTATAACAATGTGCCTTCTCAAGAGATGCACGTTGACGCTGCGTGTGTGTTCACTATTGTCTCCTTGTTCATTGTTGTGGATTCCAAATTGCGGTTATCACAATGGCAGACAAATTTTACCAGATAGATCCGTGAATTTCGAATCTTTTCACTGACGAGGACAATGAATGCTTGGCCAGGTAAGCCCGTGTGATGAACTGGCTAACGAAGTCACGCCTAAAATAAGTAACAGATTTTTACAAGTGACTTTAGATGAACTGTGTCAGCTTCAAAATTCAGGCCAGTGTGTCAAGTAGAAACGTTCAATATCTTGGGCGTTAAATGTTTATAGGGCGTGGTCAGATGAACATAATCGCCGTTCTAGTCCTGATGGCGAACAAGTCCCAGAAGACATTTCATTGACTGGACCGTCTCTTTTAAGTTATTGGTTGTGCTATTTTGCAGCAGAAGCTAGACATGTCGATAGCGGGCCATACCTTTCTGTTTCATTGTATGACATTTGTTGAAGCTTGATGTGCTACTGAGGGAAGATTGTGAGAGAAATGATTGTAATATGTTGGATCCTGTAAATGATCATTTTAAGTCGTTACGTAATACACTAGATGCAAAAACGAAGTCGCTAACATGTGGTGGCGTTGGAACGGTAGATAAAAAAAACCGTCTATTTTTCTGAAAACGAAAAAGTTTTGATTTGGAAAAAAGTTTTAGACTCGAATAATAGCTTGTGGTTTTGCTTTGCTATGTTCTTTGTTAACTGCAAGGTGTTTGCTATGCGAGGAAGAGACGAGCATTCAGATGTGGTGGTGAAACAGTATTCTTTGAGGAAAGATTAAAATTTGTCAAAATCACCAGGCCTATACCACGGGCCAGGGCTGTTCACCGTGACGACATACACACATGACAGCCATCAGCCAATCAGTGTGCGGTATAAGCCTGTCTGTGTTTATTGATCAGTTACGTTAACTGTGCACCTTGTCATTATACAAAGCGCGCCTCCTTGCCTCCCTTTACTTACAAGACACACTCGTAGTTCATTCCACTGAGCATTTCGACTCCTCGAGAAGCTTCGCATTGAAATTTCCTCGTCGTTTTTTAAATTTTGGAATAACAAGTATGATCTACCGTTAGCCGATTAGTTGACTTCGTAACTTCGTAGCTTCGTAGCTTTACGTACGATCTCTTGAACAGTTGGTTTTGATCAAGGCCAGTTGTGATAGAAGCTGCGTTCCTGGAGTGGCGTCAGGAATGCAGCTACTATTACAGCTGGCCTTGGTTCTGAAACACCGGTCGCTAATCCAGTCTGTACTTCGAAATCAGCCTTAGCAGTGAAGATGCCTAGTTGTTCAAAGAATTCCCTGGCTTGACTACGAAGAATTTCGCCCTTTTTTTCACCGTTGGTTTACTCACTCGAATACTCGTATTAAGGGACGCCATGTTGATTGAAACGCAGCCTTCTTGAGTGAAATTGGTCTCCCAGCATGCTGTGCAAACATTCGACTGGCGCTGACAACCGATAACGCGTTACCACATTAGGAATTATGTCGTCACGGTGAACAGTGCTGGCCCACGGTATAGTAACAAAACTAATCAATGAAACCTGCATCACCGTAAAGTTGCATTCGAAGAAATTAAATAATATGATGTTCAAGGCTTGGATGCTTGGATTTGTGCCTAAGAATGAACTCTTTTATTGGCGGCCAATAGTTTCCAAGGATGGAAAAATTTGATTTTCAGTAGAAAGAGTTACTAAATACTAATTTAACAGAAAAAAAGGCAAATTATATTTTTTTATTATAATAGCTAGATCGTATGATAATTCTGATTACAAGCATTATCTGCTTGTATTAAAACATATGGCCCTAACACTTTTTAGCACGCCCAGCTATACATAACTTTGCTAATAAATTCTCAGCTATACATATTTAAAAAAGTGAATACACATGTTCATAATGACAGTATTTTTCATAGCCCTCGGATTAAGATTTGTCACAAACTGGTTAAGACCAGCCGACTATGTGCATAGTGCAACATCACATGCCATTGCAGTAATTCATAGTTTATACTTTGATACTATGCAGCCCATTTACTTTTGATATCATTCTCATTTTTGCAATTGTCCTCGTAATTATATCATAACCCTTACACGTTTACCACGACTGTTTATATATAACTAAGCCGAAAAATTCTCAATATACACTAGCAAACAAGTAAATACACATGTTCGGGTTTGTCAGCATTTTTCATATCTATTGGAATAAACTTTGTTAAAACCTGTATAAGACCAGCCGACCATGTACATAGGGCAACAGTCAATACCAATATGCAACTGAATGTTAAACCACTATGAAGCCTAATTTTTATTTAAGAAAAATTAAAATTAAGTTCTCTTCCCGTTAATCTTGTGTCTAAATATTTGGTTTCATGTCACAATTTTAAAATGTCGGGTGCTTGAGTCACACTGGAGCTCGTTACCAATATATTTTAGGTTTTATTTGTCTGACTGTGAGTATGAATTGTTTATTTTATATTTGATAAATGTTTTCTCTTTGTGATATTCATTATTATAGTTGAACAGGTCACATAACACGTGCTGAAAATTTAACCCTGAATGCTGACAAAAAAAGAAGGAACGCCTATTTTAACGGAATTGATTGATGAAAAACTATGGAATTTACCGTAATCTCCCAAACACATCCAGTGTCATTAGGGTATTTTTCTGGATAGTTTGGCGAATGAATTTCCACTTCTTCAGTGACGAGACCTCCACATTTAACCTCTGCAACAAACAAAAAGTATAACGTATTAATCATGCCATTCATTAGTCCACTATTTTTAGAATTCAATTTAAAATATTTCCTCTGAAATTTGCCCCGTTCTAACAACCGAGAGGAGTCTCCCAATCTTTGCGGAGTGATTAATTCCTCTTGTTGTTTTCCACGGATGAGGTATTGATGATTTGCTTATCGTACCATTTATGGAAAGACGGGTGTGACATGATAAATACATAAAAACATTAGTTACTTGAACCCACACATAAACAAATCTGGCCTAAATCTTATATCGTAAAATGCTTTGGAGAAAGTTAGCATAAGCAAAACTGGAGCATCAGAGAATAAAAAAGTAAAAATGTAAAATGTCCAATAAAGTTGATGAAAATCGGCTTAAACAGTGCCTTCCAAAATGGGTAACATTTGATTAAAATACTGTAGAAAGACCTATTTATTACATAGATGGGCTTTCAAAGGTGAGCTCAGTTGTTTCAAAGTTGATTGGTTTCGTAACAATAACTACAAGTGTAATCATTGGTGCGGGTTTATCACCTACTAAAAAACTGTAATTTGTAGAAGGGAAAATGATGTGATAGTAATTCACGACTCACAAAAACGGGACCATAGTGTATTTTTTTCTTTGGGAGCTTGAACCCTAACTGTGTTACCTGCACCACTGTAGCTGCACCACGAGAGGGATAATTAAGCTGGAGAAAAGGACCCATATATATATAACACGCTTAGGCTGGGCTAGCAAATTCATCATGCACTATAATGAAAGAGGGCGAGCAGGTTCATTCTTGCCACGGGTTCTTGACACGGAAGCCAAAAAAAAAGAGCGAGTGGCAGACAATGTGAATAGATGTTTCCTGTAACAATCAATAAACAAACGAAATATTGCTGGCTTCAGTAATGCTGGATATTAGATCATACACCAGGGATTTCCAAGGTAAGGAGGGCAAGGATGGGTGGTTAACAAACCACACAACGGGGGAGGGGACACTATTCATACAGGGGTTACCTAACATGCTGTAGGAGGGGAAATCGACCACACAATGGGGGAATGTGGGAGGGGGACTGGGGCCCATCGACGGTCCTTTGCAATACATACTGCCCAGTAGGCACCAGCTGGACCGGTGTATGTTATGCCGGGGGTACATCTAGTATTATTATATTACACAAGGGTTCAAACAATGTGTGAAACGTGTTCAGTTATAGACAATTGTATGGCTCACAACAAGGGAAATTAGTTGAAAATGTAGATGCAGAATTGACACAAAATTGTCTTTTAAAGAAGTATTGACAAAATGAAATTTCTGTTGAAAATTAAACATGCACTTGTCACACAAAAACGTCGTTTTAAAAAAAAATCATTTACAAACTAACACTGGTGTTATGCAATTAGTGTACTAACAAATTAAAAGGACTGTAAGGCAAATTAAGAGGACTTTGACGGATTGTGGGCATTCGTGCGTAACAGACTGGCCTTGACCTAACATTCCGTTATGCTGCTTAGTTAGCGGAGTGGACATTTTTTTGGGCGCTTGGAACCAAAATTTGTTTCAAGTTTGTAATTGTAAAATTATGTCAGGCGATTCCAAATAGACAAACACACAATAGTACGGACACAAAAAGAGATACACAAAATTAAAAATTCATTCGACTGTTTAAGTTATTTCTCACTTTGCTGGCTTCTGGAAAAATTATAAACCATACACACCGACTGAAAGTAAACGCTGATCAACAGAAATGAAACTATTCCGAGAAATAGCTGACTTCTGCAAACAAACAAAATCCTGCTTATTACAATTTTTTTATTTGTAATTTTACGTACACGTGTTTTAAAAAAACAACATACATTTTGAATATGAGCACTGGTAACATATTTGTGGAAATTCATTCCTTTTTATTGCATTTTACTGCCAGTTGCTGGTCTAGTGACGACCAGAGCCGTAATTTTTCCACCCATTGCAAGTCACAAGCTTCGCTGCATTTCCCTCGCTCCTTACATTCGTGCAAAATATAATGCATCTTTATTTTATGGTGAAGTGAAATGTCACAATTAATACTAGTTTCGAATGCAGTCCTGCTTCAGCTTCTGGTTTTTCTTCGTTCTTTTCTTTACATAGCCTATAGGCAATAAACTTCTAAAGTGCCATAGGCTATTCAGTCCTATGGCCGAGTTAGGATAAGTCAGCCAGCATAGAGATTAATTTCCCTATCCAGTGTTACAATCTAGTGATACTGTTTTATTACACTGGCGTTGCAGCTTGCGTACTTTATGGGATTACTTCTTAATCACGTTTTTTAAACGAGATTTAGCTGGGCTAAATGAACTGCAGTTTATGTTAAATTGTAGTAGCGTTTAAAAGGGAGACACTAAAAAAACACAATGAAAAACTGGAAAACAATGAAATTTACTGATTTTTGTCGAGTTTCAAGTCAGATTGACACATAAAACGCCAAGGTTTCCTTCATTTTGTTGATGATAACTCAATTTTGAAAATGATTGACGTAACAATTCAGCAACATGCACGTCAGGAGACATTATAAGATATTACAAACAAGAACGTCAAGTATGCCGTAAAAAAGGGGGTTATATTATTGAATTTTCACTTGTTAAAAGGTACACGGATAAAAATTGATGATTTTTAATTGAAATAATGAAATGTACAATTGAGAAAATTGCATCTGTTTAGGTGCTGTTGTGCTTTACGTTTTAAATATATGATTGGTTAAGCTCAACAGCACCTGAACAGATGCAATTTTCTCAATTGTACATTTCATTATTTCAATTAAAAATCATCAATTTTTATCCGTGTACATTTTAACAAGTGAAAATTTAAACATATAACCCCCTTTTTTACGGCACACTTTACGTTTTTGTTTGTAATCCGTGTACCTTTTTTACAGCTATGGCGTTGCAGAACAAATCTTTATGCATGCAGTCGATTGTTGCTGGCTAATTTGAAACAATTCAACTCAGCTTTGAAAGCCTGCATCTGTGAAATAAATACGCCATTCTACCGTTTCTTGCTATCAATTTCGAGGTTAACAACGTTGCTTACTTTTGTTTAAATCTATATCGATTATCTGAAACACGGATTCTTTTGCAATTATTTATTTAGAGCCATGGCCCGAAGCCGTACACCCCATCATAACTAACAACACACTAAATGCACAACTAAATACACAACTAATCAACCACCACTGCCATTGCTGCCCTTCAACAATCGACTTTTTAGCAAAAACATAACACGTGCACGAAGAATGTATCTGGAGTTTGCTGAGTGGCTTTGTTCCCTAATTACAATGGTTAAAACAATGTAAAACAATCAATCATTTTATTTTTTATGGGTCCCGTAACTCCAGAACGGCTCGACCAATTGAAAAAGTGGTCTCTGTGAGGATGAAGCCCAGGGAAATTTCTGGCCTATATCATGTTTCAGAATTTAGGTTGGTGTAGCAGTTTTTTCTGAAACCGTGTCACACAAGAACAAGAACAACCACAAAAACAACAACAACAAGTGAACAGTTTTCAAATATACGTGTGGCTCCGTACGTTTACTCTTGTACGGAAATTGATACAAGTTGGTATAAACATATTTTCTATACCTATCTACTATCTGACCAAGTTGGTCGAAATATATTGAATAGGAACGGAAAGATTAATGGTTTTAGTTATGCTGGAAAGAGGACTTCAATCATATATATACACGGCGAGCTGTGTATGGCTTTGAAAATGTCAGGTCAACTTTTCTGTACGCGTTCCAAAATTCGTGTCAGTAGTTTAAGGAATTTAGATCGCAGACAATGGATGGCCAAGCGAATACAAAGGCAAATCCTAGTATGGATTTTAATATGTTTAGCAGCCAGGCATAATAACCAATAGCTATAAAAAATAACTTGTTAAAAGGACAACATTTATAATGAGATGCAGAAAAACAGCACGTGTATACAGGGTGTCGCATAAACATACTAACAGACCTTTGGGGGGGGGGGGGATGAGGCTTAATGGCGCGTCGACAGCTTGGTCATTAGCGCCAACCTCAGTCACAGTGCAGTGTTCCGGGTTGCCACTGCACCACACATTACAGAGATATTATTCAAACCCCTAACCTAAATCTTGTCATACATCTGTACCTCCTGCAAAAATTGAAAAACACCGGACAGGAGGACAGACTTATCGCCCAATTGACGCACAATGTCATGCGGAAGATGGAAACGACGACGAAAACCATCAAGATGGCAACAATCAACAAGGAAGTGCCGGACCGTAAGTGGCCGTCGACACCAATAACATTCAGGAGGGTCAACCCCCCCGCAAAAGGAAACAGTGAGTAAGTCGAGTGTGACCAATGCGCAAACGGGCCAACACCACCTCCTCACGGCGACTGCGGCGACACGCCGAGTGCCATTCCTCAACAGTGCCTTTAATAGACCTTTGGTGGTTATAGTGCACACGGAAACAAACAGGTAAGTATTGCCAATAAAATCATACCTGAAAATGAACCATTAGCGTGATATTCGGTGTAGAGATTTGCAAACTAAAACCATTTTTAGAGAAAAATGAAAGATGCCAAAAGATTCAAGAACATAACTTGGTACATGTTGACAGCACTGTAGGTGCTTTGTATTGATGCAAACTGAAATCCATCATTTCGGACAATTGGGTGCAAATGGATTTTAGGGTGACCAGGGACCAAACTGATTTTAGGATAGAGTAAAGTGATTTAGGGTAGTGTTTCTCTTGTTCCAATTGAAGATCTAGCCCAGTTTGAATGTGTTGATGAGAATAAGATCATGTAAGTTGTCATTGTTAATAACACTCAGAGCTAGAGAAGGTGTTCAAAGTGTAGTACATTTTCCCAGATAAAGTGGTTGATTCTTTGGCCCATTTTGAGATCTCAATTTGAAAAACCGCTAACGTGCAAGGTTTCGTAAAGTACCTCTCAATCTAAATCTTTGTAATTTTTAATACAATACTTATCTACTTAACCAGAGTTACGTACATTTCTCATGCAAATGATACATGACCCAACTTGGAGAATGACATGGATTTTGGCAAAAACACTTCAGACAGTTCATTTAACCTCGAAAAAGGCAAAAACACCGCCCTTAAATCAGTTTGCCACCTGGCTTACCTCAAATAAATTTTCCCCAAATGTGCCGCTTGTGGCTGAAATGATGGATTTGAATTTGCACCACTGAAAAGCACCTACAACGCTGCGAACGTGTACCAAGTTATGTTCTCACAATATATACATCCGAAAACGATACATATTTGCTAACCTCTAACCCTGTATCTACGTAATAGTTCATTTTTGAATGTCGATTTCTTAGCAATAATTGCTTGTTTCCGTGCCCTCTATAACCCCTAAATCTTGTCAGTATATTTATGGGAAACCCTGTATATAGCCCAAACACTCTTAACAATTTCCGGTAAATTTGGAGCATATAATTTTACGGAAATTGTTGAGTGTGTGGGTTACATAAGACATAGTAATTTATTTCCAGTTCTTTTAACCACAAAAGCTTTAAAGTAACTCAAATTGGAAATTTAACCCGAATGAGGAGTATTGGTTTGTGCACTAAGGTTTCGTATGCCCTGTCTCGTTACAAGTATAACACATGTTCACTTCTTCTAATAGTTGTACTGCACAATGCATCTGAAGGTTCTTTGTACTGGAACATTTTTAACAGTTCATGAGGTTTCTCGCACTATCTCACAAATGTAACGTTAAATGCAAAAGAAATTGCAGCACAGTGGTTATGTGTTGTTCGTAATAACATACCTGTGTGGCAAGCTACTGCTAATCCGATTATGTAACACAACCTGACCTTGTAGGTTTGTTTCAAGACCTTATGGAATGTATCATCGTGTTATGAACGTCTTTAGGAGTAAACCAAAATGTCTACAGGTGTGTAATCAAAAAGTGTACAGGTATTGTAAACCACAACGTCCATAAGTGTTGTAAACCAGTAGGTCTATATGTGTTGTTCCCAAAACATCTCTAGGTGTTACAAACTGAAATGACTAAAACATCACACAGGGTTCTGACTGGCGTCACTAATACAGTTACGAGTAACCGTTTTACTAAACAAAATACGTTAAAGTTAACTTTTGGGTTTAAAATGTTTCGTTTTAATCCTTCTTTGAGTGTGTTTTCAGTCTTTGATCTATATCTAAACTGTGGTCGTATTCCCAATACGCAGTACGTGCCTCGATTTTATTATTCAATATATGTTTGTTAATAATTCCTACCTAATCCAAAAAAAATTACAACCAGTTAATTTGACAGCCAAATTGCAGGAAACTGCAGCCCTTGATATAAACTTAACGGTGAGGGGGGGGATTGAGGCTTAATGGCGCGTCGACAACTTGGTCATTAGCGCCAACCTCAGTCACAGTGCAGTGGTCCGGGTTGCCACTGCACCACACATTACAGAGATGTTATTCAAACCCCTAATCTAAATCTTGTCATACATCTGTACCTCCTGCAAAAATTGAAAAACACCGGACAGGAGGACAGACTTATCGCCCAACTGACGCGCAATGTCATGCGGAAGATGGAAACGACGACGAACACCATCAAGATGGCGACAATCAACAAGTAAGTGCCGGACCGTAAGTGGCCGTCGACACCAAGAACATTCAGGAGGGTCAACCCCCCGCAAAAGGAAACAGTGAGTAAGTCGGGTGTGACCAATCCGCAAACGGGCCAACACAACCTCCTCACGGCGACTGCGGCGACACGCCGAGTGCCACTCCTCGACAGTGCCTTTAATGGCCCGTAACTTATTACCATCCTGTCTGTCCCACAAGGTTTGCCAAAAAGCGTGTAACCTCAGACGCAGAGTTGGAAAGGCATCTGAGGGAACTAGGCTGAGATCCCTACCGAGAGGGCCAGAAAGGGCCCCTTTCGCAGCAGAATCAGCTAGTTCATTCCCTGCTATCCCAACATGGCCCGGGATCCAGCAGAAAAGCACGGTTTTCCGCTGGCCAGGCAAGCGGGAAAGCAAAGCTTGGACACGTTGTGTCAAGGGGTTCCGAGGATTGTAATTCGCCAAGGACTCTAGGGCACTCATGGAATCACTAAAGACAATGAAGTGCGTGCCCTGAAGGTCAAGGATCCATTCCACCGCCAAACCAAGAGCCAAAAGCTCTGCAGAGAACACAGAATAGCCTGATGGAAGGCGATGGGCAACCGTTACACCCTTACACACACAAGCACACGCCACGCCAACGTCGGACTTCGACCCATCAGTAAATAGGCGCAGATAACCGGCGTACTGAGAACTCAGCCGCCGGAACTCCTGTAAGTACCTTGCTGGTAGAGTAGAACCCTTCGGGAGGGACGCCAGAGCAAAAATGAAACTGCCACCTGGGACAAGCCAAGGGGCAACTGGCATACTCCCAAGCCTCAAGACGCAGGGCATTTCAAAGGCTATCTCCTGACAGGACTGCTGGAGCTTATCGCGGAAATCACCCTTACCCACCCTGCGTCTACCAATCCGCAAGTCTGGCCCAAAAACCATGGACCAAGCAGGACTGGATTGCACAGCACACAAACGCACAGCATACTGAGTGGCAAGCTGTCGCCGACGAATGGCCAAAGGTGGCTCTGAGGCCTCAGCATAGAGGCTGACCACTGGAGAAGTTCGAAAAGCCCCAGTCGCCACACGCAGGCCACTGTGATGCACAGTGTCCAACATCCGGAGAGTGGAGTCACTAGCCGAATCATAGACCATACACGCATAATCAAGTTTGCTGCGGACAAGGGCACGGTAGAGGCGCAACATGGCAGCGCGATCGGCACCCCATGAAGTGCCCGACAGGACCCGCAAGATGTTAAGCGCCCGCAAAGCCTTGTCTTTAAGCTGACGTAAGTGTGGAAGCCAAGACAACCTGGAATCGAACACCAGACCCAGGAAACGTGCCTGTGGGACAACAGGAATTTGTGCCTGTCCCAAGTACAGGCAAGGATCCGGCTGCAGTGTTCGTTGGCGGCAAAAGTGGATGCACACAGTCTTGTCCGGAGAAAACCGGAAACCATTACTTACCGCCCAGGTCTGGACTTTGTTAATTGCCAGCTGTAGCTGCCGCTCGCAGGTCTGCATGCGAGCTGCCCGAAAGCGCAGGCCGAAGTCATCGATAAACAATGACTGGGGAACAGCAGCTTGCTGAGCAATGGGGTTGATCCCTATAGCAAACAAGACGACACTAAGAACACCTCCCTGAGGCACCCCATTCTCTAAGACAAACGGGCGGGAAAGAGTCGCCCTGACACGAACGCGAAAAGAACGGCCTGAGAGGTAAGCAGAAAGCAACAGTGGCATCTGCCCCCTCAAGCCATAGTTATAGAGATTACGGAGAATCCCATAACGCCACGTCGTATCATACGCCTTCTCCAAGTCAAAGAAAACCTGAACCAGATGATGACGCAGGCGAAAAGCCTCCCTCACATCTGATTCAAGGGCAACTAGATGATCGATAGTTGACCGAAACCGTCGAAAGCCACACTGGGACACAGATAAGAATCCCCGTGATTCCAACACCCACACCAACCGCTCACTGACCATCCGTTCCATAAGTTTACAGACACAGCTAGTCAGAGCGATTGGGCGATAACTGGAAGGAGAAGTAGGGTCTTTGCCCGGTTTTACAATCGGGATGACCACTGCAGTCTTCCACGCTGCTGGAATAGAGCCCTCTGCCCACACACGGTTGAACATCCCCAGCAAGAACTGCTGGGAGGCAAGGGTCAGATGTTTTAACAGTTGATAGTGAACATCATCAGGCCCCGGGGCGGAGTCATGCGACTTGGACAAAGCTGAAACAAATTCCTGCCAGGTAAATGGTAAATTGTACTCCTCTAGCCCATCGGAGCGAAAGTCAAGAAAGCGAGCCTCTTCTCTACGCTTAATCCCGAGGAAACCAGGATCATAATGGTCATCACTCGAGACCCGCGCAAA
>JAHWFP010190282.1:0-20721 GCA_023313725.1 Lithobius niger | reverse complement strand
AGCGTTTCTTTACAAGATCACTTCCAGACATGGGAAACTTGAAATCTAGTAAACGCTTGTTGCGTGCGGGCCTACAACCATTAGAACTGCGTCGCCTGCATGCAGATCTTGCCCTGACTTACCAGATTTTACACGAAAATTTCCCAGTTATCACCCCCTTTTTTGACATGTCGCATTATAAAGCTACGCGTGGACACTCCCTTAAACTGGTAGTTGATAAACCACGGTTGGACTGTCGAAAGTATTTCTTTGCTCTTCGGGTGGTGAATCCATGGAACTCACTGCCGGACGACCTTGTCATGTCCAAGACCATATCAGCTTTTCGTCGGGGCCTTCTCCAGGTGGACCTTTCACGTTTGCTGCAACGAACGTACGATTAACAATATTTTGCTCCACCTGTCGGTGATCTCCTCGCACCGCAAAATTGGCCTGCTTCAACTCTTGAGTTTTTAAATCTCCAAAACATAACATTTCCTTTTAATAAATGGGAACGGTGTCAGTGGCCATGCCCTTCCGTCTCCTTGCCGAACTCTTACAATCGGCTAAACAATTTTATTATTATTATTATTATTATTAACATCGTTCAAGTAAACAAGGTAAATCATACCAAGAACATCTGCAGGCTTTGTCGTTGTGATAGTCTGCGGTTAAGCAGGATCAAATGTGATCTTATGATTGTCATGATCTTTCTGTAAAGCTCCTGTGGTTGGTTTCTTTTGGAGAGGGGAGAGAGTTGCACTGGTTCATGACTCATGCTGGAGCATGATCAACTCGTTGTTGTCCATATACGGGCATCAAAATTGTCACATTCCGCTCTTGCCTGTATGTTTAGACATGGATTGAAACTACTGAGAGTCGATGGTTGAGTTAGAGATGATGCTTTAATCAGATTCCAGTCAACAACGAGCTGATCGTGCTCCAGCATAAGCCTTGACTAGTGCAACCCTCTGGTGTCCAAGAAAAACTAGCAACAGGGGCTTTACAGAAAGATGGGTACTGACTGTTGACATTGTGTGGAGGGACCAGGAACACCAACGGTAAGTCCAGGGTAAAGCAACCATGACAAATATATAATCATATTTGATCCTGCTTCACTCTAGACTATTACAGTGACAAGGTCCGCAGATGATCTTGATATGATTCACCTTGCATACCTGGAATTTCTTCTGATCTCTTTCAATTACATTGATGTCTTTTTTTTAATAAGACGATCACACTACCAAACAATACTCCATAACAGGCCAGATATACATTTTAAAGTCTAACCAGTGTTGCTAGACGCTGTGTGGAAAGATTTGAGCATGATATAACGTTTACTGTGGCCCAAGAAAACGAGTTTTGCACAGTGAATGGAAAAATCCAATTAGCCATTTACGGTGACTCCCATCGATCGCCTGTTTAACAATGGTCAACGGGGCATTCTCGAGAGAGTACCTAGGTTCAGAATCAGTGTCAACTGCAATAGCACAACATTTAGTCCTGTGTCAAAGGGAGCTGCCAGTCAACCCACTAATCATACATTCCATGTAAGGGTTCTGTTTTCATCAATACATTTTACAGTTTGACTGACCTTGGAATCATCTGCAAGCAAAAGCAGCAGCAACTCCTCAAAACACTCCTTCAGTATCAGTAATCATTATTAAAATGGAGGGGGGGGGGGTGGCTAAAACACTATCATGAGGTACACTACTGGTGGCATCAAAAGTAGGTTTCCACTGGAATCTCGCATCGATAGCCAATTTACTAATTCTGCTGTTTAATAATTCCGTGTTGGTATGTGTTTGTTGGTATTTGAGCTTTGAATTTTGTGCTCTGCTCTGGCTTTAAAACTAACAAGCTTCTCTCCGTTACCATTCGTAACAGCAATCTCAACGGTAACGTCCTCGCAAACGTGTCCTTCACCACTGAAGAAGTCAGACATCTTCTTTCCACCATAAAAGAACACTCCTCTGCTGGACCTGATGGACTACACCCAAAGATTTTGAAGGAACTAGCTAATGTCATTACTGAGAGTGTTACCATGATTTTCCAGAAATCGTTCATTGAATCAACCCTTCCTCATATCTGGCTCACTGCTAACGTCACCCCAATACATAAAGCTGGCGATCGTAGTAACCCGAACAACTACAGGCCAATTAGTCCCACCTGTATCTTCTGCAAATGCATGGAAAAAATAGTCGCCAAACAAATCATTACCTTCCTCAACCATAAGGACTTCTTTACCCCTAGTCAGTACGGTGGCCTTCACGGCAAATCCACTACCCACAACCTTATTTCCTTTCTTGACCTTGTCACTGAATGGACCGAAGGTGGATCACAGGTAAATGCCGTTTACTTTGACCTCGCTAAGGCGTTCAACACCATACCCCACGACATCCTTATCACCAAGCTAACCACCGTAGGCATCTCTGGCCACCTCCTAAAGTGGCTTATTGCATTTCTCACTAACAGAACTCAACGCACTGTCATCAACGGTCACCCTTCTACCATCGGCAGTGTTACCAGTGGAGCCCCACAGGGAAGTGTCCTCGCCAGCCTCCTCTTCATTATCTTCATCAACGATTTACCTGACTGCCTTACGCGTAATAGCTGCATCTTCTTGGATGACACCAAGCTTGTTGGCCCAGTCATCTCCCCTGATGACCCCATTGCTTTTCAATCCAACATCCACAAACTCACTCAATGGGTCCAGGCAATTAACATGGACCTCAACGAAACAAAATGTGCTGTCCTTAGCTTTGGCCATCCCACCACCTTACACCAGTATACCCTACAAGATGATGGGCCCCCAATTAAACACGCAGACTTCCAGAAAGACCTTGGTGTGCTCATCGATCAAAAACTCACCTTCTCTCAACACATTGACCTCATTACCAGACGAGGCTATCGGATGCTTGCCATCATCAGAAATTCCTTCTCTGTTCTTGACGAACGTTCATTCTTTTTGCTCTACCGCTCCCTTGTTCGCAGCATCCTTGAGTACGCTAATTCTGCTTGGTGGATCAGATGTGAATCCGACCACGACAAACTCGAGAGACTCCAGAGAAGAGCTACAAAACAAGTCCATTCCATCCGTCACCTCTCCTACACTGAACGCCTGAAAGCTCTCCGACTACCCACCCTCGAATAACGCAGAATACGAGGCGATCTCATCTTTACCTACAACCACCTGCACTCTCCCTCAAACACAAATAAACCCTATTTTGTCCTCAATAACAACCCACAAACTAGAAACAACGAACTCAAGGTCTTTCAACGCCGCTGCACCTCCAAAAACCGTGAGCTCTCTCTTCCCTTCCGGATATGCAGCACCGAACCGTCTGCCAAGAGACATTGTCACCGCATCAAACACCAATATCTTCAAAACCAAACTAGATACCTTCTTACCGACCATCACCCCTCAGTTTGTGTACAAGAACTGGTGAACCCTACCCATTTCCTCTCAGTATCAAAAGCTACAAGCTTCCTGCTGGTGTTCTTCAATGTCAATGTCAATGAAGTGTGGAAGACATTCAAACCTGTAAAAATATTGTTATTGTCCTTATACCTTATGTATTCTGAGTTTCGCTACCGAATGTCTAAACCTATAAAGAGTTTTCCACAATGTAGTTGTTTTGGAATTGTAATAGACTTAGTATCCATTGGTTTTAAACTGTAAGGGCAAATCAAAAACCCATATCGTTTCAATTTGCTCATCAACAATGAATAAACTTCTGGCAAACAATGTTACTTTCCATGCAACTAAGCATTATTGCACAGTAGCAGGTATCATGGTTGCCTTCCCCAGGCCGTTGCCATGATTCTGTACAGGATGCAGCACTATGTTATGTGGTAATTACCTTCAACAAAATACTAGCAGAGGTAACGTCTATCGGTGCTGTTGATCGACCAATCCAAAGTTTTGCAGTTTAACGTATTGGCAGTCCTTGCATCACTACTGGGATGGTTTCGTTTCACCAGAATTCATTTAAAACATAAACAAATAGTCTGTTCGTAAGCTAAGCTCCCTCTAATATTTGCATAACTTAGAGCACAGTTTCACGACATGTCTGTTGTTGCAGATATGTTGTTTACCGAGAGAGTGACTACAGCACTTAACTATGGCATGCTGTAATCTCAATAGTAAGCAGCCTGGGCACAAACTGTTGAAATGGTTCGCGCCATTTTCAAACAAAATCCTGCTGTCCACGCTGTTTAACACAGGGGCAAGGTGGCCTGATGGTTAGCATGACCGTTTCATGTGCCAGAGTCTCGGGTTCGAGTCTGGCCTCAGCAACCCCTGGAATTTTCGGGAAGAGAAGAGCCTCATGATGTTTCATGCTCGTGTCAATTGGGGCATTTTAAAAACTTAGAAATTTCTGATGCGATTTACCTAGCAAAATTTTACTAGGTAAATTTCTCCTTCTGGCACCACGGCTACGGCTGGGAGCGCGTCAAAAAGCTAAGCTGCAAGCTAAGCTTCAAATGAAGACCACCAATACCTTATTAGTTAGACTACCACTGGCTCAAAGAAGTCTGACCTACTGCCTTTGCATCGCTTAACTCTTTGTCTTCGGGGATTTGACAATGGACAATCTGTCTCATGTATTTCTCTGTCGAATTCTTCATCTTGATTTGTCAACAATTGTCTTGTTTGTAGCGATGCATTCAATCATGTGTCCATGCAATGATCATGGTCAACTCTTTGGATCTGATTCCCTTTATTGTCCTGGACTCAATCAATCTCAATAGATTGTAATTCCCTGTAACCCCTCTTGCCGACCTGAGAGATCATTTGCGTTGTGGGGTAACAACTGCTTCTACTTCTTCTCTTGCTGTTTGTCTAGCTTGATACTGACCATATACTGCTTGGTTGACAACTGCTTCTGGTAATCTTGCTGGAACTTCCTTTTCAGTTTGTTGTCCTAGGTCATCCACCACTATCCTTTCTGCTGCTATTGGCTCAGTATCCTGACCATCAACATCAGCTCCTTGCACTCCATCTGATTCTGGAACAGGCACCGGTTCATTATGATAATTTCGGAAGCCCAATGGTATGTCCAAATCTTGGTGGGATTGTGGCTCATCCTCACACTTCTCTCTGGAATATATTTCAAGTTAGGTGTTTGTTGTGGCATCTGAAGATATTCTTCCGCAATTTCACTTCTCTGGTCTCAACCATGTTATGCAGATTTTGCAACCAAATGTGGTACCCTTCTTGTTCATATTGTATCCAACCAGTACTCCAACCCTAGCTCAATCATCAAAATTGCTCCTCCCTGACATACCCCCTGCCTCCTATTATGTGGAACGAGGCTATGCTTTTGAGAGACTTTCGCCAGTTCTGTAGAGGTCGATTGAGTTGCTAGTCTGCCTACTCCACCATCTACACAATTTCGCCCACTTGAATTTTGGTAAACATCCTCCCACTAACATTGTCAACTCCGTGATGGTCCTGTTAAATTGTTCAGCCGCTCCGTTCTCCTGGGGTATGTAGGGATTTGGACCTGTGTCATTAATGGCGATGTGTCCTTAAACGTTTCCTTCTTCAAGTATAGTTAAAAAATATGGCTGCAAAATTTCCCTCTGTTGTAGGTTTCCTCCACTCTTTTCCAGGATTAAAAACACTGAAAACCTCGCTCTTTGCTTCATTCGGTGCCCCAGAGTTGAGTATATTGGGGCTTCTTGTCTAGGGCCAGCTCATCCAACTCACTAGGGACCACATTACAGCAGTTCGCATATTCTATGACCCACTACGCAGAAGCAAGTCCAACAGTTTCTTGTGCTATGTAATAATAATTTCTTAAGTTCCTGACAGACTTTGTGGAAATGGCAACACCATTGTATGAACGTATGGAGAAGGTCAGTCCATTCACTTGGGGGGCAAAGACCAAAAGGCTTTAAACGACCTGACACACCCCGTCTGGCAGACTGCGTGTGGTCTATGACCTCGGACTCAACTCCGTTCCTGGATTCGAGGAGGAGAGTTGGGGTAATGGGTTTGTAAGTAGCATGCATTCAGGATCTTGGGCTGCAGTCTGCAGGAAACGTCATCACAGCTTTTTTCTCTGCTTATGGCACGTAATGGAGTGCTTCCCAAATGTGTGTGAGCTTTGCTGGACTTTTATGAGTTTGAGGACTCGACTTGCATGTCTGCTACAATTGATTCCTATAGACACACCCGGCAGCAAGTGATTTCAATTTCGTGGTACTGCCTTTCTACTTTGCCGTCTGCTTCCAAAAGTTCTGGTCAACTCCTTTCAGTCACAGACGGTTGCATGGCTCTTGTAAGTTCCACCGAAGTCTGCCATGAACCCTCTATTGCAGATCTATTGAAAGATTACTTACGAATTAATTCTGGCTTGTGTCAGTGTTGTGTGCTCAATTTTGGAACTAAGATGCCACCTTCGGAAGGGTGCAAGAGTCGGACTAGAACGCAGTAGCCCTGAGTATGCATGTTTAATTTACTCCAAGCTGCGATCCTTGGTATGAATGATTCTGCTTGTGTTATGGCTTTGAATGTCTGATTTTTTTATTTATTGTTTTTTCCATATATTATTTTTGATCATTCCATGTAAGTGTCATTTTCAATTGATCATTTATGTAAACCCATGTACTTTCCTTTGCTCCTGATTCCCGCTCTTGAACTAGCCCTGCTCATTGATGCTCAAATAATTTAGGAGAGGAGGGAGAGTTATTGTCAGTAGGCATCCCTAGAGGGCTCCAGTTCGTGACTACATCCCTTGCCTCCCAGACTTCCAAAGAGCTCGTACCTAGAGCTGGACACAACAGCAGGAGAAATGGCCTGCATTGCTGATGCGAACTGGATGTGCAAAATTGGATGATAGTTCACCTCAACCGGCTCGTTGTTTTAAAGTTTATGCCCTTACCTGCCCATAAACCACAGTACTTTTTTGGGGGGATTTGGGGGCGGGCATCTCACGTGCGTAGGCAGAACCAACCTGAAGCATATCGAACGTTCTGGAGAATGACCAGTGTGCCCCTCAATAAGTAGGTTAGATCAAAGGTTAGATGGCTGTCTGTGTGTTGTTTTGGGTGCTAACAAGCGCCTCCCGTAGCATAATAAAGCAATTAGTCCATGGTTTCCCTGGCGTTTTTTATGCCACGTTGACGATTTTGTCTCACTGCAGTCTTTAGTGTCTCACCTTCCCGAACACAAAGATTGCCCATGTCCAGCCAATTAGGCTAAAGGCAATAAAACGACTTTGATCAGTTTGGTACTCCATACAACTGTTGTTTTGATTTTCTGTTGGTAAACAAATGTGCCGCGATCGTTCAATAGCCAAGAAGGAAGTATTTTAGGCAATGTGACAATTTAAGGTAATATTTCTGCTTTTTCCTACTTGGGCCAATAACTATTCTTGTATTCGTCGTAATTGGCGCAACTTTATTGTTAATTTTTTCAGGAATCGTGAAGGTTGGTGCTAGTCGAAGAGGAGGAAAGCAGAAACAGCAGCATGGTTGTTTTGGATTGGAAACGATTAAAGGCCGTCGATTTATCAGAATTACAAGATGATGAAGCAGATGAATTATATGCGCATTTGGTTGCAGTGAGTTTGTTTTTTGTACTAAAATTGGGACGGAAGGACTGCGAAAAAGCAGCTGTTCCATTACTTCCTAAAACGTGTAACCTAACCCAACCTACAGTAAAGGATGTAAAGAACGATTGCAGGAGTGTAGCGAAGTGCATTTCGTTGGGAGGGGGAGGGGGTGGGTGGGGGGGGGGGAGACCGGGAAAATTTTCCGACTCATCTACACCAGCTAGGTGGTCTGGGGGAGCACTGGGGTGGGTGGGGGCGAGCTAACAGTTTGCTAACAGTTAGCTGACGGATTTTTGGCACAAGTCTACTTCACGCATATAGCCTAAATTTAAAAAAAGAAAAAAAACTTACCTTAAATTGGCTGGAAAGGCACTACAAACTGATCCCAAGCCGCGGATCCCATGTTTTTTAACTGATCCCAAGCCGCTGCAGGCTTGAGGCAGAGGCCGCTGCGCAGTGAAGCACCACAAGTGAAACGCCTAGCCCCAATAAGTTCATTACAAGTGAAACACCAAACAGAAGCCGGTACCTATAACCTAAACTAACCGACAATAACAACAAAACCACACGCAACTGACAATAGCTACCCGCTTATCTTAACTGTTTACGAAAAAAAAATAAGCTTCCCTGCTGCGCAAGGCCCCGCGAGCGAGCGCAAACACTGTATAAACGTACGGATTGCGGAGCTACAAATTGACCGATTTAAGTTGTTTTAACACATTTCCGCGCTATAAATCAAACTATTCCTGGATGTATGAAGGTGCTGGAGCCATTTGGAATCAATTTCAGAAGGATGTCGGGTATGGGTGTATTCTAGACTTTAGCCGGATTTTTAGGTATTCTAAAAGCCTTTCCTGACTTAAAACAATATGTTTTAGACACTTTTTAGGGCTCCACAAGAATGGAATAGAACAACCAATGAATAGTAGGGCAGGATATTTTTTTAACTCCCTCACACGCCTTAAATTTGCGTTCAGTGGCTTTAGAAGAATGTTGAATCCCTGGTGTATACGTGAAGATTCACCGCCCGTATCTATTGCTCCTATTTTTGTTACATACTAGCTGGTAACCCGTCTAAGGGTGGCATGTGCTTGGTAAATTGTGTGTCAATGTCCCTGCCTCCCCTTAACCCCCCTCATGGTGGGCAACATTCTTCACTACATGTGGGAGGATGGATGGGTCATACATAAATTGAAGTTTGAAACCATTTTTCCATTGCTCCCTCGTGGTTTTCTACTTCTCGCTGCACTGCGGAGTGCAACTATTCAATCTCAGTTGGCCTTGCTCTTCCCCTCGTGGTTTCCAATTACGGTAAGAGATAGTGCTCATATGTTCCTTTGTCAGGTGCGAAATGTGTGTTCTTTTCTCATTCTGCATTGTTGCCTCCGCACCACTTCTGTGTGGGTTCCAATTATTGTACGAGATGGTGCTTAAGTTTCTTTTCAGGCACGAGCTATTAGACAGTCGCTTACGAATCATCCTCTTTGATTGACTGCGAAGCAGTTGACGTAGGACACAAGGACCAATCAGAGCTTGCCAATTAGTCCTTTCTCTCCTACGGTTTTAATAACTTAGATGAAAAGGAAGTGATTCGACGAAAAATAGGATCTAGTTTTGTTTCTATAATGCACACCAGTCACAATCTACTTGTTGTTCATTCCAGCCTTTTATTGTGATGGCCAATTTCAGCTAACAGCCTGCAGTGAAGAAATCTTTAATGTTGTTTTAAAATATCCCTAAAAACAAAACTTAGGTGCCATGGTCTATTTACATGGACACAGAAAGAAGGGAATTGGACAATTTAATATGTCCGTTTCTTAACTTAATTATCTCTTAAACGAGGATTCCGCCAAGTTTTTCGGCTATTTGAAGTCGTGATATCAAACGCCAAACTATTTAGCCAAGTTAACGCCACCAAGTAAACTTGTAGATCGAAGGTTAAATAAAAAATCTGAAAATTGGTTACGGCGCAATTTTCAGGTATTTGATTTAATGTTTGATGGTTTAATCAGTGGAATTAACTAGGCTTAAGAGCTTAGCGTTTGACATAAAGACTTCAAACGACCGAGAAGCTTGGCGGAATCCTTAACAAGTTTTATTTTGTGTAGTTATCACATCATTTTTGCCAAAATTGAAAACTGTTTTGTAACAATTTCTATACGAAAAGCCGAAAGTCCAGTTTTAAGGTCCCGTGTACTCATGTTTTCATATTCTTTGTTGTATACAAAATATTATCATTGTTGTATTATTCTTTTTGGGTTCGACAACGTAAAGTAAAAACAACAACAAAATGCAGTAACTCTGCCCCATAACTTTGAATTTACTCTTCCCCTATCCCCCAAACCAGCAAAAGGCACGTGTCACGATTACAGCAACCTGCAAAATTTCTGCTTTATGCATGCTCCGCATGGAAGGAATTATTTTTGGCAAATTAGCTAGTCATTAGTAATTAGTCAATTATCAACAATATTACACCTTTTTTTCAACTAGCAAATGTTAAGCTGTGTCACTAATAGTCACTTTTTGTTGTCAGGTAACCGAAGTTACCCATTCAAATGAAGTTAGCCTTTTCTGTCGCATTGTTATTTTTTTGAGTTGTCTGAAAACAGCCTAAATGCCTTAACCGTCAAAGACACACATGTCTGCTGGTTGCCATGCTCTTACATATTTTAACTGGGTAGGACAGACGTTAATATTGTCAATGAATCTTGGTAGGCTACATACTAGCGTGTGTCGCCACCACGATGTAACACAAATTAAGTTTGCATTTCGTGAAAGCTGTTTTATTTGCTACAATTTTGATTACCGATTTGGTATTTTAACTAGGCCTATATATAAATATACTCTTAGTGGCACGAGCCAGGAAACCTTTCTTTTGCAGTGTAAATAAACAATCGCACGCCTGTATCGTAAAAAATCGTAAAATAGTAATTTTTCGATAACATTCGGCAAATTTTTCTTTTTTTTTTTACAGTCAGAAGTATTTAACTTTTGACCTCCTTGTATTTTTTTAAACCACATTAGGAATAAATGAACATTGGATCCTTGCAGCACTCAATACCGAATTGCTTCCAAGGTCGGTTGTTAAACTGAGTTGAGTCGTTGGATTCCATTAACGAGCAAATTAGGTTTGAAGAAATTTTAGATTTATTTTTCTGCCTTGCTTTTTCTTGCCGTTTACTCAAAAAGTGTTTGATGAAACACTATTTTCTTTCATTCGCACTGTTTTTTCTCTGTGGCTGCGCTTCGTATTTTATTCCGGTGGTCAGTAACAGAATACTATTTCCATATTCGAAATATTGCGACTTCACTTTTTTTCATGGACTGTCTCCTTCCGACATAATATTCTTGGTTATTCCTTAATCTGGCACCGTAACTACTCTGTGGGATACATACTATACATACGGAAAATAAACTACTGTTCGAATTGCATGACTAAACTATGTACCTAAAAAAAGTCGCTACAAGTCACTATGCCAAATTAAGCACTAACCAGCTGCACTAATTTTGATTGGCTATTCGGTCGGTAAATCTAAATCGTGTGGTAGTCTTCTCTGGTTCCGACAGTCTGTTAACCTGTTGATAACGAACGAACTCGTCTGCCTTAATCGCCAGACACTGGGAGGGGGAGTTTTCTGTAGGAAGGAGCACCCCACCTATTAATAATTCATCGTGTTCCCTACTTTTGTTATCTCACCCAACTTATATTCCTGCTTTAAGAAACCATGGTCATCTTGACAAAATTAGGACAGGCATATAAAAATAGTGGAAATTATTTACTTTTATTTTGAAAAATTGCACACATATAGTTAGATAAAAGTTAAAAATACTTTTAATTTTCGCCATTATAATTTCACTCAGCCAAAGACAGCTTTCGTTTTGCAGACTTTTGCCGACTTCAAAAACGTTGGGGGGCGAGCTGCACCCCTTTGCCCCCACCTTGCTACAGCCCTGGATGGTTGTCATTATTTATGCACCTCTTTCCCCCGCCCCCAACTTGGCAGGGACTGGCGGGGTGGAGGAAATTGATAGGCCATGGATTTTTTTTTAACCATCTAGGGGGAGCAGGGGGTCATACATCTTGTAGGTCCCGTCAATGGGGGTGCGGTCATAAACTGCAGACCAAACTGGAGGAAATATTCATTTTTTTCGCGTAGTAAAATTGACATGCCTACAACTTCCAAAACAATATAGGTCTAATCCTTCCCGTATGTTCCTGATAACTTGAGCGACATGGACTATACCCACTACAGTTGCAGTAACTTTTGTCTAGAAAGCTAAGCACTGCAGCTCTATGTGGGTGCTCTTTTACACGTTTAAACAAAATGTTAACCACATAGGCTTATCACTTGCTGTTTCTAATCGGTAAAAGAGCTGATGCGAATGCTGTTCCCATGCAGAGTTCAACATGTAGTTAGACATCACAAAGCAACAGTAATGCCTTTCAAAGTGCGATGCGATACTGCTTATGTCAAGTCCTGCTTTCCGGGATCAGAATTTCCAAAAACGTTTCAGATTCCGAAAGGCAAACCCTCCTCCCCAACGTCCATGATGCGAGTGTTTACAAGGTTTTAAAGCAGTCAGTATCAGATATATCTAGTATATATTTTTTCAGTAAACTTTATAGAAAAGCCTTGCCGCCTGGCTGCTTGGCTACTTATGTGTTTCAGGTGATGACAATTATGAAGCTCAATAAAAAAAAATGGGTTTAAGGAACACAGCTTTGAACGTTACATTTTATAGAACATTTTTAACTCAACCTTGTCCTTTCATCAAAAACTAGGGACGTTTTCCTTACAGCTAGTGATAACTTTTTTGGGCGGAATGCTACTTATTTAATTTGGCTATAGGAAATCATTTGCAGACAGTAGCAATAGACATATGAAAAGCCCTTTTTTTTTGGTGGAGGGGGGACAAAAACCATCTACATTATAATTCACGTTGTGTCATGATTATATTTCTAAAGACACGTTGATTTCAGGCCACCGTTGATGATGAAGTGGATGCCGACAAACTCAAAATTGGATTTAAAGTTATGCAAGCAGTTATGCAGGTAAGTACAACTTTCTTTGGCGTAAAGTGGAACATACAGTAATTTTATTTTATTTATTTATTATTTATTGCACAACCGGACCACTAAATGATTCATACATATATCAACAAATGTAGCCTAAGCCATACAAATAATCTGACAATTGGCAAACCCAGCCAAAGCTAACAAAAAACAAAACGGTGTAAGCCTTCAACTACATTGTGTCCCCATACAACATGGAATGCCACACGTTCATGGTATTCCCTCTTTGATTAGCAAAGTGAGTAATTCTGTGTACAGAGTTACATGTAATAGAGTTACATGATATTAACTTGACACTCAAGTTCAAATACAAAATACTTTACAGTATCTTGCAAATTTTCGATAGGCTGCTCACAATCAAAACTGATAAATGTCTTCCTATCTTCATCAGGCTGTCCTTCTGCACAATCTTCTATTTAAATCATCACTGGTATTACCGTTTTTAAACGAACCACCACGCTAAACTTCATTCGAATCTGGCGGCCTTTGCAGCCTTCTGTATTTACCAGGCTGGACTCTCAGGTCGTGTTCTCAATGCCATCTCCTAGAAGGCCGCTCACCAAACTCCTGGCTAACCATCTATCAGTTTTGATTGCCAGCAGCCTATCGAAAAATCGCAAGCTACCTGTAAACTATTTTTTATTTGAATTTGGGGCGTCAAGTTACTATTGAGTTTTCTACACGTTCAAAGTACGATAGTGAGTGTGTACATTATAAGCTAAAAATTTATTTTTGGCTGAAGAAATTAAAATTAGAATTAAGCCGTAAACTAATGTTATTTATGTGTGAAATTGTTTTAAAATTATATTGTAGATATAACTAGGATAATCAGTTTTCAGACAACCGCTGTAAACGCCAATTGCCAGTTTTTGTTTTTTAGTTTGCCAAAGTACACTTTTACACCTTTAATTGGCATGAAGCATTCGTATCGTAATATTACAAACATACTAAACTGGTTGACTAAACTTAACATGCAAACAGTTGTGCTCTTATTGAATTTTTGATCTAAATTAGTTGGCGTAGTCTTTTATACAAATTGGCCTATTTTTTGGAAGCGATCTGCCACTTGGTGCAAATTTTACCTTTCGTGAGAGTGTTGAATAATTTTTTTTTCAGTCCAAGGCTCTTCAAGCCGACGTTGCTTTGGATGAACTGGAAAAAATGGCGGAAAAGGAAGGTACATCTGGTGCCAAAAGAGAGCAAGAATTGCTTCATGAAATAGATGACCTTCGACAACAAATCCAACAACTTCAAGTATGCCACAAGTATTTAATTTACGTTAAACTTTGCTTTTCATATCCAGTTCTGTAGTGTATTTTTCAAAATTCCTGCAGATTACGTGTCATACTGGTCAGTCTTTAATTCTAAGTTCTGGTTGCTTACAGCGGTTTGGTACCAAAGATACAAAGTCACACACTGGTGGAACTTCTCAAGATCTGAAAGAGATTCATACTGAATTACGAACTTTGCAAAGGGACAATGAACGGCTAAAATTAGAACTGCAAGACACAGAAAATTTATTGGCTAAGGAAAAAACTGAAACAGAAAAAGTAAGTTGAAATTTCAGTTTGTAGGTCCAACATTTTTTATTGTGGTGAGCATGACAATTTGACTTGCATGGAGTTCAGGTTGTTGTTAGAAGACAAACAGTAAAAAGCGGGACTACTGACTAGTTCAATAACAACTTGATACCATTTTACCGATCCAATTGTAAATGTTTTTTGAAGTGCCGAAATTAAACCAGTAGGAGTGTGCCACCAGGATCCACTTTCGGCTGAGGAATTTTTGCTATCGTGAATTGTAAACCTTTTGTAATAACAAGAAGATCTTGAGTGTCATGTTTACCAATACCCTTACCCTTACATTGGCTCAGCCCCTTTAGTGAAACGTTTGGTAAAGGGTTTGTTTTGGAGGCGTTACATGGCCATCTGGGAGTTGCGTCAGTGGCACGGTAACCTACGGACGCTGCATCCACTCAAGATATTGGGGTTGCGACAATTGACATTGATTGAAGGTGGTAATGTTGTTGGCGGTGTGTGCGGGTAATAGAGCTAGTAAGCTGGCTGTGCTGGATATGAACTGGTGTGATTTCCAAGACTCGGAGGTGGTCGTCATTATTCGAGAACATAAAACAGCAAGGTGTTGGGTGCCATTGCAAGTGCACAGGTTGAAGAGGAATGAGGGTCGGACATTGCGTACGATTCGCTATGTCGCAGCGTTCATTCGAAGGACGGCGCTGTTGCATGATCAGCAAGCTTTGGTCTTCTGGGAAATGTCCGGAGAAGCTTCTGCCGTCTAACGTCCAGCCCCATAAACCAATCAGTCGGTAGATGGGAGCCAGGTGGTTGTATGATGTGTACAGGTGCCAGGTGTTCACATGGACCTTTTTCGAGTGCATTCGATGCAGGTGGCTGTGACTTCAGCGGCTGCCGAGTGCAGTGCCTCGGCTTTTCAAATAATGGACATGGCGAATTCGTCGTCTCCATCAGTATTCGCCACCCACTATCAACAGGAGTTGTTTACGAGTTTCACAGGGTCACTTCATCAGCAGCTACAGGTGAGAGGACTGACATCTTGATCAGGTAAGGCTGGCAGCGCCACAGTTGTTAAATTTATCCCATTTGGTAACACAGTAAGTAAGATTTCTGTGAAGGATAAGCCGCAAAAGACAGTGAAGAGGAAGGGCAGCTGTGGGGGACACCGGAAGTGACGTAAGTTAATAAATTAAGGATTAATTAGAGGTTAATCAGAGAGCCGAAATGTGCCGCGGACAAGGGAGGCAACCCCTTTGGTAACAGAGTTTCGTCGGATTCTGCTCGGAGAATTTAGATTCTCCAGTGAGAACAAGTTCTCTGGTATAATCTTCATTTGTATACATACATAAAATAGTGCGGCATTTTACACCATTATACAGTCTTTTTTAATTGACCTACTATCATCCCCCACTATTGGCTCGGGTGATTACTGTCGAACTTTCGTTACTCCCACATTCATCATTACAGATGAACCAGTACGCTGCAACTTCCTTGTTTCCTTCTTGAGTTTTCTTGGATTCGTAGACGCATCCCATGATCCCATTGCATGAATCCCATTCCACACTGACCTAATGTGTTCGTTTCGGTTCAGTTTGTCCCCTGTAGACAAAAAACTACTTGGCTCGGTAGACTTCCTCATCAGGTACTCCCTGACTTTATGTCCTTCACAGCTGCAGGAAAACATTTTAGTCTATGCCTGGAATTGTTACCGTCTTCACGATGCTTTTGACCTGATTTCTTCTCTTCGTCAGTCTTCCTGTAAAACTTGCAACCCCATTCTCTTTTCCTTTGCACTTTGTACTCATCTGATTGTCTTGTTGTAGGCCCTCTTTTACAATTTTCAAAAAGACATTTGATTCTTGGTAGCCCACACAGTGTTACCAGCGTGACGAATTCTTCCGTCAAATTCTTGCATCCTTCTTTACTAGCCTCTCTCGCTAGTGCTTGAATTCGTTCAAAATAATCTTGTTCATCTTCATCTTCCTTCATCCTACAATCCCATAGGTTCTTGAAGGCTGAACGTTTTCTGAACTTCTTATTTTCGGGATGTCTGACCTGCAATGTGTTCCAGAGTTCATTTGGGTCATTAATATCGGCTACACTCGCCTGCAACCATTGTGTTAATGACAACATGAATACCAACGTGCACTTCCCAGATTCTTCAACGAATTTATAAAGTTGTGGGCCTTTAATATCTGGCCTATTAATTGTACCCTCCGCATAGTTCCATAAATTCCTCTTGTTTTAGCAACGAACACATCGAAGTTGCCCAGGTGAGATGATTCCTGCTATTCAACCTTAATTTCCACGCCGAATGCCAGGTTATTTTCGGTTCCGTTCTGAGTCGCCATCCTTTACTTCGGGTTTTCCCAATGCTTGGCATCCACCAGAATAAAAAAAGTTGACTCCACTTAATTTCTTATGGCAAAATAATCAAGTATTTGCTATCCCAAAATTAATAGTGAACCATCTTCAACGACATTTTATCTGCGTTACAGTTGTCTTGAAAACGAAACTGACTGTTGACGTTGACGAATAGCAAAAAAATCAAGATGCCGGCTCGCGTAAACAAAGATCGTCGCTCCGAATCCGATTTCAAAATTGCAAGCCATTTTTGCAATCGTTTCCCCTACAAGCTCTATTCCCCTCGTAATAATCACTATAGTTGTGTTTAAATTGCGTTAATTGCAACGTGGGAAGGACCCGTAACATTCTGATGTGAGCGATGGCGTTCTCAAGTGAAGGAACAGAGTTAATCAGAATATTTGCAGTGGAGTTGTAACGTAGGCAAGTAGCGAAAAGGAATGATTAGAGCGGCAAAGATTACTGGCTTACCTGTAAGTCCTTAAGTTGCTGTTTTCTCTGGAATAGCATCTTCAGGTTGACTGGAGACAGCTGTTTTCGTATAAGCATACGAGACGTAGGCCTACGTGGGTTTTAAATCTTGCAGGAGCTCTTCTCATCGACGTCCGCCAGCCATGCTTGCTGACTGTCAAACAGTGAGAAGCGCGTGACGTAATCGGGCTCTTCTACATGTTGCCATAAACGTCAACAGTGAGCTTCCCTTAAAGCCAAGAAACGCGACATAAGCACCGCGTCTCCACAAAACATCGTTAATTTTCGTACTGTGAAACTCCATTACAAATAAACAAAAGTCACAAGAAAAACGCACACGTTCACAACAAGACACACTGCCTAGCGAATTTTTGATAGTTAACTACTATCTTCCACAGGCCTTAAAGTTAGTTTGGACTCTGCTTACATCTCGGTTGACATCTCCGCTATCGTCTGCTTGTTCGTTGTCATGCTGATCTGCAGGGAACATTCCAGGCAGTTGATTAGGAAGTGAGGACTACACGTGGCAAATTCGCTGGATAGGTTTGCACAAATTGGGAGGCTACGCAACTCGCCTGGCGGGCCTGCAAAATTCGGGAGGCTATGGAACGCACTAAGTTTGGAGCTTGGCAACGAACAAGCAGACGATAATGGAGATGTCAACCGAGATGTAAACAGAGTACAAACTAACTGTAAGGCCTGAGGAAGATAGTTAACTATCAAAAATTCGCTAGACAGTGTGAGTGTCTTTTGTTATGAAATTGTACGTTTTTTTGATGACTTTTGTTTCCATGTATAAGTATAAGTATAAGTATAACTTTTTTTGCTCACCCAAGTTGGGTATTATGCAAAAATCCAAAACACACCAAAAAAAAACAAAATTTAAAAAGATAGACAAGAATCCAAAAGAGAAGTTAATAAACATTAGAGTGACTGCAGACAGGAAGACTGCGCCCACGCCTCAAAGATATCTCAAAGGAAGTCACGCTGTCACACATCACGCTCGCTGTTGGCAGCGCGTTCCAATGTTTGATAGTGTCAGGGAAGAAAGTGCTGGCAAAAAAGTTCCTTTGGCACTGAAACAACTTAATCTTTCTGGGATGGTCGTGACGTCCAAGGTAGTCAGGGTGGCTGATAAAATCCATAGGATTCAAAATTGTATCACCAGTTGCCACCCGGAACAGGAGAGTCAACCGATGCTCCAACCTTGTTCTCTCCAAAGTGGTCCAGCCCAGGTCGCCCATTAAACCAGTGACACAATTACGGTAAACCAGTGCCCAATTACGGTAAACCATCCTTGCAGCTCTTCTCTGCAGCCCTTCTAAAGCCACAGCCTCAGATCCCATTGAATGCCAAACAGCAGAAGCGTAGCTGAGGTAGGGTCTAGCAAGCATGTCAAAAAGAGTTTTCCACACATCGACAGTCGAGTCCCACATCACACGA
This sequence comes from Lithobius niger, assembly GCA_023313725.1. Classification (NCBI taxonomy): domain Eukaryota; kingdom Metazoa; phylum Arthropoda; class Chilopoda; order Lithobiomorpha; family Lithobiidae; genus Lithobius; species Lithobius niger. The sequence continues at coordinate 2,293 of JAHWFP010190282.1, read as the reverse complement.
CTAATAAACCCAGTTTGTTGGGCTACCTTCGTCAAAACACAGTGAATGTGACTGGACCAGGCCAAGTCCAGGCCATGTAAACAATGCCTTGGACACGAGCAGCGTTTTAGCCACTGGCACGAGTTGCAGTGTGGTGTTTCTGCTTATTTAGAAGAGCAGTGACTAAAGCAACATGCTCAAGCAATAAGCAATAAGCCTGTTTGAAACCATAACCAACAGCTTGTAGTTACCAGTACGTAGGGGCGGCCATGTTTTCATTGTCCCGGATGTGTGGACTGATAAAAAGTGAATTTGCATCACAGTAATGTGTGTTTTCTTATTTTTAATATGTAAAAGCTACAAGTGCCAAACTAAACCAGGATGTGTGACAAATGGAATAAAAATTGGAATAAAATAGACAGCTGGGATTTGGCGGTTCCTAGTTGTTCAAAGTCCCCCACGTGTTAAGATTATGCAATTTTATACGCGTTTTCTTTTTCTTCATTCTTGCTGATACCTTCCATGAGAAAAATATGTTCTTTATTTTGATGGTAAAAAGGTCTGGAACCATGTACAGTCTAGTTCCTGTTTTCATTCAGATTAAAAGTGCTGGGTTTAGCTCTTGACTTACTCTGGCTCATTTTGGGCTGACGTCCTTTACAATGAATTTTAGTGGTTCGACCAGGAATCCGAGAAAAAAATTGTTTGTCCTTAATAAGTTAAGGCACCCGCGTACACCTTTAAATGAAATTAAACTGTCTTAAAAAATTTTTTCATGATGTTTCTCCTGCTGAATATATAGCCTAGTATCTTATGTTCGGATGCAAGTCCTGGTCTTAAACTCGGGACTTACGGTATTAATTTTTTTATCTGTTCTGTTTTTTTTTTTCAGTTGCTAGCACGATTAGAAGAATCTGACCATGAAAAACGTGAGCTGCGCCACAAAGTTTCTAATTTAATGGAAGAAATTCAGGACTATCGCCATCAGATGGATTCTCATCGTGAATCGACTCAGCACAAGCAAGACAGGGACTTGGTTAGTGCGGAAAAACTACGTGAGAAGAACAGGCAGATAAACCAGTTGCTTGGTGAAATTGAGGTAAGCTATGCCTGCACTTAAGTGTTACAATTTAGTATAGCCTGTGACTAGTATAGCTCAACTGTAAGTTACTGACATGATGAGCTTCAAAATTAGACAAATCATTGGTGAAACCTGTTTCCTTTCAAAGACCGGTTATTTTTGGTGAAGCGAAAAATAAACTGTGTATCTTGTGATAAAATTTATTCAACCTCAGTATCTTGTTACATGAAATACAGTTCTGTTAATTGGTTGGTGTAGATGGGATTTGGAGGATATCCAGTGGTGGCACCACCGGGGGCAAGAGAGCCCTCCCCTCCCCGGTCGGGTAGGCCTTGCCGGGCGGGCCCCCCCTGTCGGCGAGTAACTGAGATTGTCGTCGGGGGACAGCCGGAAGACTGAATCCAAACGACGACATAAAATTCGTAAAAATTTGGGGAGGAAAAGCTCAAAATAAGAGTTTGCCGTTTTGCTTCAGTAGTTCTCATCACCCCCATATTTAAGAGCTGTGTTAATGCAGATACGTTAACTAAATATGTACAAAACAAAAGTTGTTAAGGATTTTAGTTAAGTTTTCGTCATTTGAATTTGTGATACCAATGAACTGAGCGAAAATCGTGTACAGTAAGTGACTAAACTGAAAATTGATTTGCTGCGTTAGACCGTCAACTCCATGATTTGACAGGCATCTTTGTATGAGACACGTTTGGGATGCCAATGTCTTACGAGTTATTTCTAAAATTAGAACGCCCGATTTTAAAAGCTCAATGCACAACTAGAATGATGGCCAACTGTATGTTATTGCTACGGTTAAATATTTTTCAAACCTAAATTATTCCGTGTTAGTTAACGTTAATTTAATAATATTTAAAAAAAAATTAATTCATCAGTTAATTTAATTTGTAAATAAAATGTGTAAAAAAAACCAGAATTTTGGTCACGAATCGAAAACACCGGCAACCGGTAGTCACAGTGGTATTTAAAAGGCATCTTAAAAACCACAACAAAAACACATTTACCACCCCCGAAGAACACAAAAAGGTCCTACACTTGAATTTTCGGTGAGTCTCCTTTCACCTTCATCAGAAGTTGTGCACGAAAATAAATTAAAAGTCACATCACAGCACCGATTTTCTTCCTGACGTTTAAACTCCCGCTAGTCTGCCGAACCACTGATCTGTATGTCGCGTGGAATCTGGATTTTCCACTGCTTATCCAGATTGGCTCCAAGCTCTG
>JAHWFP010190279.1:0-12256 GCA_023313725.1 Lithobius niger | reverse complement strand
TTGTAAGTTCAAGTACTGCCACGTTCTCAGCAACAGATGGAATGCAACCTGGCGATGCAGAGCAGTGAGAACGGGAGGAAGGTTCATCCCTAGCTGCTCCCTTAGCTTGCGGCATAGTAATGCAGAGGCTGAGCGGGAGGGAGGGAACGGAGGATGAGAAGGCGGAGGCTCGAGCGTCTTTTCCCGGAGCGAAGTGAACAGCGTGATGGTAGAGAAGAAAAGGTGAGCTCTGTAGCTCCGCTTTGACTTTTATATGAAGGAGGCTGCGCAGTAGATCTATGCGAACCGGAAGGACATCTTCGATTTATTTTCTCTAGAATTGAACAGCATTTGAGAAGGAGAATGCTATTAAACAAGGTAATGATATTTTCAAGGCAATTAGAAAGTACCCTTACAGCATATAACGTTGGTTAAAATTGTGACAATAAGGCTGCACCGTATCGATACTGGATCGGATTAGCGGCCGATATTTGTGGTATCGGTATTGGCAACTTACGCAGAAATATTGATAACTCTGGAACCGTTAGAGATTACGATATGCGTTTTTCTCAGGAAATCACTGAGTATCTTCCTAGCTATGTTTTAACTGTTGGTTATACTTAAACATTTTCTATTTTAATAATTATTGGACTTTTGCAGAAAATCACACCGTTGATGAAAAATTGGGGGCAAATTTTTGGATATCGGCATGGGTACCAGTACCGGCAAAATTTTTAAAACCGGGTCGGTATCAGATTGATAAAGTTGGTATCGGTGCAGCCTCAGTCACCAAGTCAGTACTGTATTACACGTACTGATTTATACTACATTTGCATGCGGGTAGGACTGTGCGAAAATTGAAACTTTCGATTCGATTTCGATATGTTATCGAAATCGAATCGAATCCGTCAGAATCAAAAACGAGATCCCCATCGAGTAACGAGATGAATTATTTTCGATTTTGTGAAAATCTTTCAGTGAATACACTGAATAAAGTTTAACAAAAAAATTTTAATCAAGTAATTTAACTTTATTCAAAAATGTGTAATGACTTCGTTTTGTATGGCAACTGTGCATGGTACCATGTTAATCATTGCTAAAATAGTGTAGTCATTGCCTTAGAACGTGCCAGTGTAAGTTTAGCAATCAACTAAGGGGCAATAATTTGCCAAACTTGCACAATATATGAAGTTAATTTGACTAAATAAAATCTAAGTGTGGTGCTACTCAAAAGTGGGAGTAAGGGATGGTGGAAGCTTGCTTTCTAACTTTGTTAATACCAAAATGTAGTTTTGCGCATTAAATGAACACATAATTCAAAGTTCATATATAGCATATATATAGCAGGGATGCTGCCGGTGTGAAAAATGTGAAAATTTGCTAGTGGCAAAATAATATGTGAAAAAATGTGAAAAATATGAGTGTTGGTGCGAAAAAAAGGCAAAACGCACAAATGAATTAAAATCAAATTATCCGCCCTAATTTTGGGCTGGAATTACGTAGGCATGCCTGTGGTTAGAACGCAGAAAAGAAAATTGGTTGGTTTACGGGCGGAGTCGCTTTAAATTTGCTTTCGCTCTCTTGAATGAAATTACAGGGGAATTACAATGGTTACTGGAAAAGAAAAATTTTTATTAAAGAAATGTGAAACAGGTGATATATGAACAGGAAAAAATAGTGATATGAAAATGAAAGTAGGTATGTGAAAAATATGAAAAAATAAAAAACAGATATGAGAAAAATGTGAAAAAATGAAAAACGGGTATGTGCAAAATGTGAAAATAATTAAAAGTGGGAATATGAAAAAATGTGAAAAAAGCTGGCACTCCCGGCAGCATCCCTGATATAGAAAATCTTCTGTAACATGGTTACTGGGACCGTTAATGGACCAGAGGGACATCAAGGAAGAAAATTACTCCTTAAAATGGCTAACTAGAAAGAGCTGGACGAGTATAAAGAAATATTTTAGGTTTCATTAATATTGCGTAGACCACAGTGCACAGTAGCAGTTACTGCAAACAAGTTAAATTGGGTAGTCATCTCCTTCACAATGCTAATTAGACCAGTACAGCTTCATTCATGCCATATTTCTCCGAACATAAGACGACTCAAATACAAGACGAGTAGCATTTTGGGGCTCACGTGTTCCAAAGAAATAAATGCCCACGATTGTATGTAACTAAAAACATTGTATGTAACAGGTGACGTAGCAAGGCTTTCATAAGGCTTGGTATTACATTTGTTTGTGCCCTAGTAAATTTACCGGGTACTGGATTCGAAACTCAAAATTGTAATTACATCTTTGATGTTGGACTGCTTACCGAGGCCCATTTCAAAAATATATTTAGTATTTGCTAAATAATTAAAAAACTAACTAGGCAAGTGGCTCGAGATTAGCGCCATTATCTCGAAAAAACATTCTGTGTATTCAAACATCAAAATCGACAAAAGTTTGACCCGAGTTATGGGTTTGCACGCAAGTATGAGCCTATGTTGCTGTTTAAATGGTATAAATTTGAAAAAAAAAAGTACCGTCTTATATCGGAGTGATATGGTATGCAACAAGTTTGACAACTGGATATGGGCAGAGCTCGGCTGACAAAACCGAGAGGTGTGTGGAGATGGGGGAGGGGGAGATGTGTATTATTACTTAAATATAGGGCCTAGTGTCACCAGACACTTTGGTTCTAGTTACTAAACAAAGAAGTAGTTCGTTTGTAATGACTCGCAGTATTTTAGACGCGAAGTTTGTGATCGTATTTTAGGTTTTTAAAATAAAGCTAAAGACTTAACATCCTACAGGTGTTGCAGACATTCCTACGTTGTATTGTCAATGCTGACTCTGAAGCTGACTACGACGAGTTGATAGCAATACGTTTGGTTATGCTGCTAATGGACAACCACCATGAAATTTTCCGTGTCCCTGTAATTTTGAAAACTCAAGTGGAAGAACGAATTGCCTTTCGTAGCCGCGAAAAGGTACCGGTATGTGCACAGTGTAATAACATGTTTTTGTATTACAGTATACAGTAGAACCTCGATTATCCGAACCCCGATTATCTGAACACCCTGATTATCCGAACTCTTTCTTACAAAATATTCAGAAATTTGCTGTTTTTTAGAGACGGAACAAGCATTGACTTTGCTTTATTTATGCTCCTGGAGTCGTTTCATGCAACATTTTCTTTTCAAGTTTTCAGTAGTCTTAAACAATCAAGCATAGTTGATAAAACCTAAAACTGAGTAAAGAAAAAAGTTTTCTTTTATTTTGTATGCAAATTGGATTATCCGAACTTTCGATTATCCGAACACCCTTCGGTCCCAATTAGTTCGGATAATCGAGGTTCTACGGTAGTTCAACAGGAATAGGTTGGCCCCAAATATGTCTTGGACAGTGAAAGTATTTGTTCTTGTTATTTTTAAGTGCTTGCTGACAATGCAGATACTCCGATGCATGCAATAATAATTATTGCTTCTTATCACTGTTACGTCTTGTTAATAATCACGCGACACATATTCGTTATATTCAGTGTAAAAATGCACAAGACAACAGTTTAAGGTAAATTAAAAAAAAGGTGTTCATATCTTGACTTGGCAGGGGTTTTTTTTACACGCGTTGTTGAAATTTTGATAAAAATATAAGCCACCCTCCTGCATAATTGATTTTGCTTATCAACTCCTCTTACAAAGAATTTTTGTTTTGTTAAGAACTTGAGGCCAACTTATTCTAGGGTAACACTAATTCTTATTTATTTCTGTTGTGATATGTAAAATAGAGACTTGCGTTAAAGCACTACCATTCATAAAAATATAAGGCTATTGTAAGTTTAGGTTTATGCATGTGCCATAGTAGATCCTACTCAGACGGAATGAACTGCTTTGATTATGGCATTAATTTTAAAAGCATAGTGAAGGAGCTTGGTCTCGTATGAAAACCTGCACGATTTAACCATGCCTTAGTAAATTACTTGAAAGCTGCATCATTAGTATATGCAATAGCTATATGTAAGAAGTCTTATCCAATTAATCGTTACAGTACCAATTAAAAAAATTCAGCTGATGAAGCCTGCGCAGGATTAAAGTGCATGTGTCGGATATTAAATCAGGACGGCTACACAAGTGTTGCTCTATTAGTGGAATCGTGGAATGAGCTATAGTACACCACTTCCTGCAGTAAAGCAAATATTGCTGTACCACTATACAGTGCACTTCTTACGATTTAAGTTACTGTATTAACATGATAGCCCAGGATTCATGCACACTGACACCTTTAAATGTCTTAAATTTATGTTTCTTTGTTGCCAAAACATCTTAACCTGATAATTTAGCATTACATTCCTCGAATGTGATGTTTCCCTGGAGGTTTCTTCTGCTGTGCAGACGCCTGCTTGCATACGCCTGCTGCGCATGCGCGTGGCAGTCCTCCCTTATAAAAGCGACAGCGTGCACACTATCGGCATTCATTTTCCTCCAGCGTACATGTCGTCTAATGACCCGGCGCCGCCCTGTTCCCTATCTTTCGTCTGCTTCAAGACTCCAACCTTCTCCGACGCTCATCACCGTTTCGGCTGGCTGCACTCGCACCCGCGACATTCCTTGGATTTCAACTTTTGGACGGAAACACGCCCAAGTTGCCGAACGGCCTACCATCACCGGCATCTGCCGAAGTCCATACGCAAGCTGCCGACGTAACACTGCATGGTCGCTCATCGTCGTTCCGGCCGGCTGCACCTGCAACTGCGGCGTCCCTTCTGCTTTCACTTTCAGTCGCCACGCCCCGACGAAGCTCCAGCTTTCGGCCGCTTCCCGTACCAGGTTCCCGGATGTGTCGCATTGCAGCCGACCCGCCTTACTCTCGGTTTCGATTGTTTTCAACAACGATCGCACTTGCTACCGTGCTTTGAACACACCACCTTGTCCATTATCGACTGAAGATCAAGACAACAATTGCTGCCCACTGCTATTCGTCTCACTCGTGGCTAATTTCCACGTTTTGAGTGAAGAACCAAGCTGGTTGTCATCATCACGCCAGCCGTTTATCTCGTCCGTAGCTCACCCCACATAATGAGCGAAAATCAAGCCAACACTTGCTGTCCACTGCTGCTCGTCCACTCGTGGCTAAAACCCACGTCTTTTGAGTGAAGATCAAAGCTGGATGCCATCGTCACGCCTGCCGCTTGTCTCGCCCGTGGCTCACCCTACGTATCGAATAATAATCAAGACAACAGTTGCTGTTCTACACTGCTGCTCGTCTCATTTGTGGCTTAAAAACCACACTTTGAGTGAAGTCAACTTGGAAGTTATCTGCTCGTCTCCTTCGTGGCCAGAACCCACGTTTGAGTGAACCAAGACGGAAGCCGTTTGCTCCTCTTGCTGCTTGTCTCGACCGTGGCTAACCCCACGTCTCGAGCGGAAATCAAGACACCAATTGCCGTCCCACACTGCTGCTCGTCTCATTCATGGCTTTAAACCCACGCTTTGAGTGAAGATTCAAGTTGAAAGCCACCTGCATTCCCTCTGCCGTTCCTGTTTTTCAGCCTCAAGTGAAAATCAAGTCGCCTGTTGCTGAGCCCTGCTCGTCTTCATCTGTTTTTTCCTGTGAACTTCCACCATGATGCTCCTGGGTTGCCGTCTTCTATCAAGCCTCCCGTCTGCATCCAACCCCTGGCCGTCGTCCGCCTTTCTGTTCGCCCTCCTGTGCCCTGCTGCCACCATGGAATTTTCCAGCTCTGCTGTTCTGTCTTTCAGCCGTTCCACTCTCCGACACGCGGCTTAGGCGCTGCCGTCCTATCACCGCATGCTTTACTCTTCGGCCCGTCTCCGGTCTGCCCATACCCGGGACGTTGCCGTCGAGTCTGGTTTGTTGCTCAGCCCTCTCGCCCCTCCTGCCACGACGTTGGAGCTCCACATCTCACCAGACCAGCCGTAGAAACAGTTGTGAACTGGATCGTCCATCGACGACCCCTGCTCCGGCTCCCTCGCCGTCTTTCGTTCGCCTCACTGATGCCGTAGCTAACCGCACACTCCACTCTTCGGCCCGTCTCCGTTCTGCCCATAGCCGGGATGTCGCCTTCGAGTTTGGGTTGTTGCGCAGGCCTCTCGCCTCTCCCGCCACGACATTGAAGCTCCACGTCTCACCAGTCCAGCTGTGGAAGCAGTGTGTATTAGATCACCCATCGACGGCCCCTGCCTCGGGTTCCCTCGCCGTATTTCGTCCGCCTCACTGATGCTGTAGCTGTCATGACTATGTTGAAGATCTTGCAAGCTCCTGTTTTTCGTCCAACTTGGATTTGGTCTGCCGATTTCACAAGGAAGGCCAACCAGTCTGAACTTCTTGCCCATGCACTCAATCGTCTACACCTTTTCCCAGATGTTGCCGTTCTGCACCATGCTGAAAGTCGGCCAAGCCTGCATCCCTCGCTCCTTACGCTTGTTCGTCTTTCACCCGCCCTGCTCTGGTGTTTCCATCCCGCACAATGTTGATCTACCGAGCCAGCATTCCTCGCTCCACGCAACTCGTCTTTCACTCGCCTTGCCCGGGAGTTGCCGTTTTGAACCTTGACGAAGATCTGCCAAGCCTGCATTCCTCCGCCTTGTACGGACGTTTTCATCCCGCACCGTGATGAAGGCCTACTAAGCAAGCGTTCCTCGCTTCAAGCAACTCGTCCCCAGGTGTTGCCGTTTACACAATGGAGAAGGCCTGCCGAGCTACCGCTCCTCGTTCTACGCACCCACTCGTCTTTCACCCGCCTCGCTCGGCTGTTGCCATCTTACACCACGGAAAAGACCTACCAAGCCGTCGTCCCCCGCTCCACACACTCGCTCGTCTTTCAAACCGCCTTGCGTCTTTCGCCCGGCTTGCTTGGGTGTTGCCATTTTGCACTGTGGAGAAGATCTGCCGAACCATCGTTCTTCACCCCACGCACTAATTCATCTTTCACCCGCCCTGTACGGATGTTTTCATTCCGCACGGTGATGAAGGTCTACCAAGCCAGCGTTCCTCGCTCCAAGAAACTCGTCTTTCACCCACCTTCTCCGGTGTTGCCGTTTACACTATGGTGAAGGTCTGCCGAGCTTCCGCTTCTCGCTCTACGAACTCGCTCGTCTTTCACCCGCCTCACTCGAGTGTTGCCGTCTTACACCACGGAGAAGACCTGCCAAGACGTCGTTCCCCGCTCCACACACTCACTCGTCTTTCAACCGCCTTGCGTCTTTCGCCCAGCTTGCTCGCGTATTGCCGTTTCGCACTGTGGTGAAGGTCTACCAACCCATCGTTCTTCACCCCACGCACTCACTCTTCTTTCGCCCGCTCTCTCGGGTGTTGCCGTTTTACACTATGGAGAAGATCTGCCAAGCCACCGTTCCTCGCTCTACGCACTCACTCGTCTTTCACCCAAGTGTTGCTGCCCTCCACCGTGATGAAGGTCAACCAAGCACTCTTCCCCCCCCCCCCCCTCGGCCTGCTCCGATGTCTCCCGTCCGCCTTATGGTCGAGATGCCGTCCCGGTTCAAGTTGGAAGCCCTTTAAGCTGAAAGCCTCTTCCCCGCTCCACATCTTTCATCCGCCTTCCAGTTATGATGCCGTCCTGAACAAAATGAAAGCCCGCTCATCTGGGAGCTCCTCTCTCCACCTGTCCTCTCGTCTTTCGTCTTCCACTAACCAACCGAATTGGTCCCGTAGACGGTTTGTCCCCTTCCCGTCTCCTGTCTTTCATCCGCCCGCCACCTAGACGGCCTGCCCATGCCAGGTGACCACCGGCTACACTGCATTGTGCCACTTCCCATCCATGATCTGTGCGGCTTTCCTTCATGCTTGCGGGAACGCCATCCATTTTAGCCGGTCCCAACTGTGGGCCTCTTCCATCGGGTTTATTTGATCTTCCGGCTGCCGCCCTGCCCGATGTGGTCCTGCACTAGTCCCTCGGACGCCGTGGCCTGGCCCCTGCCCGCTCCGCACAGCGCCGCCAATCCGTCCGAAAGTTAACTCCTACTTTCAGCCAAGAAACCAACAGCCCCCTCGGCCCGATTCCCCTTGCTCCCGCTCCGGCCAACGCAACCAACAGGAACGAGCCGCAACTCCTGACCGCCACCGCTCGTCACCAGGGGGCAGAAGCCCCTCTCATTGAAACCATGACGCCTCCCGCCTCTCCTTCCTTCCAGTCGGCGCAAAACTTCGCCTCTTCTTCCTAGCCTGGCTGAAACTAAACACGGAAATTCTATCCTTCATCAAACAAGCCCTTCGGCCGACAGTGCCCTTCACTCGTCCAATCCCTTCGGCCATCTGGCTCCAAGGAAAACCCAACGCCCCGACTTAAACCAACACAGGATTTTCTTCAAAGTTTTCGAAGACCTCCGCTAACCCCGCTCGATTGAATTAAATTGACTAACTAACTACTAGACGTAGAACAACCACTCGAGTCCTTTCATTGTCAAAAAAAAAAAAACTGACGAGAAGGAAGAAACCAACCTCTTCTCCTCACTGACTGACATTCTAACGCATGGAACCACATATGCGTTTATTAACCCATGGTAACTTACAAGATTCAAGGCAATCTCCACTTCATTAACAGCCAACAAAGCCTTCTGACTGAAGAACACAACCTGACGCATAGGTCGTGAATGCAATGAACTACACCGGCTGTGACCTATTATCGCAACCTGTACAGTAGTCAATCCCCCTTAAGCACGCAGAACGAAGCAGAAGCAAACCAACCACGATGGAAGCTAAACATTTACGTTAGAAGCAAGCCAACCAGTGAAGAGGACAAGTGACCAAACTTCGAGGTTCTTCACCTGTTCTGAACAAAGTGCGAAGTTTTCAATAACTTTTTGGGGGACAGTCTGCTTGCATCCCCGGGTGCTCGTCAGGGCGGTGCCCACCACCAAACTTTGACGAGGTCTACTGATAATGCTAAATTATCAGGTTAAGATGTTTTCGCAACAAAGAAAGAACATTTTGCCGGCCCCCAGTCAGGCAGGCTAAAAATGGTTTCTTTGTGCCTAAAACATACTTAACCTACTCCCGCCCTGCCTCCCCTCTCGAGTCACCGCCTGACACACTGAGAGTAAAATGAATGGCGATAGTGGGCACGCTGTCGCTTTTATAAGTGAGGACTGCCACGCGCATGCGCAGCAGGGGTATGCAAGCAGGCGTCTGCACAGCAGAAGAAACCTCCAAGGGAACATCACATTCGAGGAATGTAATGCTAAATTATCAGGTTAAGTATGTTTTAAGCACAAAGAAACCATTTTTAGCCTGCCTGGCTGGGGGCCGGCAAAATGTTCTTTTTTTAAGTAAACTGAAGTTTTATTTAAAGCCTTAACGCCGTATATTCAATTTGTAAATTTTTCCTGTTTTCTTCATAAGTTTTAGTGCTTTGAACAATGAACATGTTTTGATTTTAGTCCTGGGAAAGTTCCAAATTGGCCTAGAATTTGTAATTTTTCCAAGCCTTAAAAATCCAGGGACGCGAAGTTGCTTTACTGTAGGAACGTCGAAGCCAGTCTTCATCATTTGACACATATTCATATTAGTTATGCTGTGATTGCTCGCACGTCTTTATGCAAATAAACTGATGTACAGCTTGTTGATGTTGATGTTTTCTTTTTTCGTTTGGTTTTGTTTCCGCGTGTGGCTGCATTCTCATATCTGCCTTATTTGCATGACCTTCTGTTGCACCATCTTATTCCTGCATCGACTAACGCTTTCCTTCACACTGCAGCACTTGATAGGCTTGCTCAAAGCTTTGTGCAATGCAAACAAAATCATAATTATAGCTAGTAAACAGTTTTATTCAAACTACGTACATTGGTAGTTACACAGTATTGTAGGATAGTCCGCGGTCAGAATGCAGCCGGTTTGCTCAGCGACTGCTGGCATCATTTCCCTTTCTGCCAATGTGAAAGTGGTATTTAAAAAAAAATATTTGCCATACCCACGCAATTTCGTAAAGTTATGTCTCCCAACAATTATGCTTCCATTCAGTGATCACCGAGCTTCGTCGTATTGCGACAATGTGCGACGTCCACTGTTGATTTTGAAAAATGCAGCATGTTGTAATCGCTGTTCAATTCTCCATTTTGTTCAACCCAGCCGTTGAGTTGAGCTGGTAGCTACTAACTAGCCGACACAGGGAGAAACTTTTAGCTTGAATCAAAATAGTTAACAATGCAGTTAAACTGAAATGTGACTCAAGAAAACACTGGTATAAATGAATGTCACTGTGTTTTAGACTAATAATCCCAAAAATGTAATTTTCAAAATTTCTGAATTTGTGTGTCCCAGCTATACCTCCTTAATTAAATTCTTCCATTGTGTGCTTTAAGACGAAAATTCCTGAAAGTAAAAATGTCATAGCAATATACTGTGATACCTGCATCCAGGCACATCAAAGTGCCGCGTTTGCCGTTAGCGCAGAATGGCAGCCATATTTATTGTAACTGTCCAGCTGTGATTTTTGAAGTGGCCCTGTGTTTGGAAAGTTCCGGATTTTCCTGCACTTATTTTGCGCTGCCAGTTTGCATGATTTTCATACCCGTGTTTTGTGATTTGCCATCCTGGACATTTTCGGAAGTGTTTTTCCACCTGTTTTTATGGCCCTGTTCAATATCTTTGCTATAATGACCCCAGACAGGCCTATATGAATTGTGAATTTGACCTTCAGACCACGTAAGTCATACTCCAAGCATTGTGAAACGTGCCATTTAAACCCTCCAGAACACGGGGATATTATTCGTTCCAAGAGATAAATCTTACTGGGCGTGATTCGGGCAAAGCGCCCAAGCGTTTTGTATCTGCCACCTACTCTCTGCACTCTACTCCAGGAGGCAAGCTTTTTGTTTGCCGAATCAACAGTTAACCCTTCTTATCTCCACTTACCTCTGAAGTCATCAAGCGGGACGTCTCTTTTCCGACAGTTGGTATTTTGATTGATCCCAAGTACATACAAACGTCGTCAGAATAGATCCCTCCTACACGGACTTCCCGGCCTACTCCTCTGCAGATTTCTGCTGCTGCTGCAATAACCTTGTCGTCGGTCTACACCAAGCAAGACCCGTCGGTCAGCCTATGCTTCGGTCATTTCTGCTAGGTCACGCCAATTTCATTCTTGGCAAGTTAAAACTAAAATGGATTAACTTAAGTGTATTGCCACCGCTGAAGATCGTTGTGGCCCTGCCTATGGACCCAGATTCACCGCTGGTGTAGAGAAGATCCCGCTTGCTTATTTTCCCCATAAATGCTGTTTTCATTTCTCTAACTTGCCCGAAATTGAACAGACATTAGTTCTTCGCTAGTCTGATTCTGATTCGCCCGTATATTCTGACACTGGGTCTAAGTACAAAAAATACAGAAAGCAAAAAAACCTAAAACCGCAAAAAAGAAAGTCTATACCATGAGCCACGACTGTTTGCCGTGATGTCATCATGAGCTAGCCACTGACGAACGAGAACATCGGATCTTTGGCCGTCTGAGTGGACTAGCCCAGTCATGTGATATGCGCGTCACGGCAAACGGCCTTGGTGCGGTTAAGCACACTTCTAATAAAAACAACGCTATGAGAAAGGTTTATCAAAGCTCCCATAGATCTTCTCTTCCTTCGGCTTTCTCGCTTCGCTTCCAACTGCTGCAAGGACTAGACCTCTTAGCACAGGGCCGACTTTGCTTCGTGAAGCCCCTTTGCACAACTTCTCCCGTTCACATAAGCTGGATCACACGCCGACACCTGCTTGTTATGTCGCCATTTTAGATGATTTTTCCGTCTGCAACCGAAAATAAAGAAGTCTACTCCCAAGCAGACTTACAAATCTGTCTGTTGTTCTTTCAGCTCTTCCTTGGACTCGCATTCATTGTCTGTCCCTTCTCTCAAGAGGACTTCCAATGTACTTGTCCCTTCGCATGGAGAAGTTCCTTTGCGTTCCACTCGTCTTAAAAAAAAATTTCCTAGTTGGCAGCCATTTTACCTGCTCTTGCCTTCCAGGGACCCACCACTGCTGGATTCGCATCACATTCTCAGTGTTTGGACCGTCGGTTTCCGCTTAACCGTCTCACGCTAGGCGCATATCGTTCCCTTCGCCGAGCAATTGCGCTTTGCTAGACCTTCGTTTGCCTTGCTTTCTCCAAAGCATCGCTCTTTGTCCGATATGCTTCCCAAACTACCAATATCAGATGAAACTTTTGATGGCTAGGCAAAGAATGACAAAAGAGTTAGGTTGACAAGTCTTCGAAGAAATCCAGAGCCCTTCACAGAGAAGACAAAGACTCTGCCCTGTAGGATTT
>JAHWFP010190276.1:0-12634 GCA_023313725.1 Lithobius niger | reverse complement strand
GATCAACAAGGACAATCCGTATAGATTTTTACCTTACATATTTACTACTCATTATAGTATTTACCTTCATTTAAAGCTAGGATTATTCAATTTTTTTTTATTATTATAGTACTATAACTACTTAAATAATTTCTAATTAATTTTTTTATATTGGTCTTAAAATTTATGTTTTAAGTTCATCAGGGTAAGTCTCAGAATTATTATACAGTTAATTACGGATACAAGGAAGTTTATTGAGTCTTGAAAATCAGTTGTTCAACCCGTATGCCATCTCTACTAACTTTTTTTTTTACCTCAACTCCTTTCAAAATTCTTTAGATATCCTCAGTTGTAGCCACTTTAATGGACATCGTATTTTATTTTTATAATTTTCGTGAAGTTGATCGATTTTATCTCTCTTATTTGCTCTTCAGGTTTTGTGCCCGATTTAAAAAGTGTTAATGACAATAACAAAAATCAGATTTGTTTGATTTAAATCAAATTTTAAAAAATCTAAGTCAAATTTTCGGGCTATAAATTATATTGATGGCATAATTACTAATTTGTGAAAAATTGAAGTCTGCATAGTTCCCGGCTGTTCTCTACAGCGCAATAATTAACTTGATTTTAAGGAGGTGGGGGGGGGAGGAGAAGAGATATTTGGTATTTGGTTTACAGAAAATTGTGAGAAAATACACCAAACATTCATGCATTTTTTTTAAACTATATTTTATGTTTATTTTTTGCATCACACCCATGTTCACATGTGCATTAAAGCCGAGTAGAAAACAAAAACAGAATTAAAGTAGGCCGAATTTGTGGTGGGGCACCAGGTCATTGGATATGAGCACCTGATCCGGAATTTGGGGTCAGACCCGACGACCCGGTTACTATGAGAGCTGTTAACCAAATGACTATAGAGCAGTGACATTTGCCGCCATATTGGCACCAGATTGGCACCAGTATGGGTTTTGGAGGGCATAACTACAAGGTGCACTACATAAAAATGGAGGGAAAAATAACGGAAGAGCGGATTTCTTAGGCTTAAAATAACGTTGGTTTCTCCAACAACGAAAATCGCGCGTTTTAGGTTTAAGAAATCACTCTTAACAGCATCGGCTTCAGTATGACGCCCTTCTGTTTCTCTCTGCAGTGCCCCTTGCAGCTAACCCATTAAGGCTCCAGCATAGAGTTATATACAATAATACTACGTCGTGTTACTGCTCTATAACAAAACTCCCCAGATTAAAATTAAGAGAATGGTTTTACTGCCTGTCAGGAGGCCCCATTTTACTTGTACCCTTAAACCACAAATTTAAATTTTATCAATGAACTGCACAAGGCATTTAAAAGGGCACAACGCTTTAATTTTCAGTCCATATTTTAGGTCCTTGTTCACCTAAGACAAAGCATAACGCAAAATGAACATGAGCCTGATGAATGCAATAAAAAAAGAGAACCTCCCGAACTTACAAAGCTTAAAAACATAAAAAGGAGAGACCCAGCTCTCAAAGTGTTAGACTACAACCGCCATCTTGGAATGACGTCAGAAAGGCATGTTTACAAAATGCAAACGCGTAAATCACTTTAGTCCTTTTGCCATTTTTGCAAAACAGGAAAATATTTTACTAAATTCATTACCCGGTTTTTATTGGCAGTGATGGTACAGCTTTTTAATTGTAACCTTATCTTTTCTAAGTGTTCACTATACAAGATTCGAGTATTGATAACATCTGCAAGATTATCATGACCGTTAGAATGCTTGAAGTGGCACTATCACAGATTGAAAATCGTGCGACAATACCGTAGAGCCATCTAGCGGCAGTGATATTGTTAACCTATTGCTCCCAGGTGCATGGAGACGTACCAAATTTTCACTCAATAATTAAGAAGGTCGTGGCTTGTTTGTTTCGTTAAATGAAATGCCGTTGTGCATTCCTTCGCTTGGTGCAAGCAAGTGCTAGATAGCACTTGATAGCGCTAGATGTTGCCATATTCTGCAAACTTTCAATCGGTGATAATGCCACTTTAACCAATGAGTAGGTTGCCTTTTCCTTGACTGGGGCACCAGCATGATCCAACTTTCTCGTGCCCAAGGGCCTATACGAACTGCCCTACATAGATCTAGGAGGGGCATGCTTTACACTTTATGGGATCTTCATACGCCGAGACCTTTATCTCGAGCGGTTTTCGCTACTCGTAAAACTACGTAAAACCCACTCACACAGTCAGGACCACAAACTGCTACTCCGCATGCCTGCATAGTGGGTTGAAGGGAATATAATATAATAATATAATAATAATAATAATATAGGTTTGTTGCAAACGCAACCGGAGCGACAAGTACCGGGTGGTCACTGACTGGCTCGGCTGAAGAGGAAGGGTTGATGGTATTGGGTTGGGGTCACGAATGCCTTACCACCAAGGTTAGACCTACCAGGGACACAATGGTCCCCGATGGCATCGGCAAAACGTGAGGGACAAGTGAGTGTGTTTCTTAATAAAATAATGCTTCGTAGTTTATAGCTTGGCTAATACCATTTGTCAATCTTCATAACGATAATAAAAATAATAAAACAATGCAATGCATGAAACTGGTGAAGTGAAAGTTAAAAACTGAAGTGGGAAGTAAAACAAGACCTATTTACAATTTAAAAAAAATGTATATAATAATAATAAAAAATAAAAATAATATGACACCCGAATATGAATATGACACCCGAATATGAATATGACACCCGACCGGGGAAGGCGAGTGGGGCGAAGGAAATTAGAAGGGTCATGGACTATTCTAGTACTCTCGAGGGTAGGAGGTCGTTTTTTAGGCTTTGATAGGGGGGGGGGAGAGGTTCCCAAGAACCCCCCTCCCCCCGATCATCCAAGTTTATAAAATTGTGAAGTTATTTTTAGTGTGAACTAGTGGAAGTCCTTCAAGTCCATTTTTGTGAAGAGCATGGACATGTTGACCCGAATTGTTTTAGTAGTGACAACATGCATTCCTTAAATCAAAAGTTATCCTACCGTCACGAATCAGTCAAAGGAGGTTTCAATAACACTTCCTTGAATGCTGTCGAGAACATATTTTAACTCCTACCATTTGGAGCAGACAGGTTCATTGCGCGGAATGCAATTTTCTAACCAGGCCAGAGAAAAGCATCTTCACCTCAGCTGAAGAGGCACCAGAAAAGATAACTTTTAGTGGTGGTGGTGGAGAGGGCGGGTCACATTTTTATTTTCGGCTTCAGGTGGGGGGGGGGATTAAGTTATTTTTAAGGGGCTTTGGTGGGGGCAATCATCGAAAATTTGGAGGTCACATTTTGAACTCCTCTGCCCCCCCCCCCTCCCCGCCTCCCCACCATAAATGATGACTGGTCCCAAATGGCAGGAGATCTTAGGAGAATGTTACACCTTGTACCAGGGAGGACAGAAAGTTAGAACTTCTTAGAGTTATTTATAAGTATACATCCTGAAGACCAATCTAAAAATGTCATTCAATATGTTATCCAAGCTTACTGCCGGTTCACTTCCCCTCGCCCTCTTCCCGTTTGTTCCAGCCATTTACCAGGAATTTCAAAGCATCATTGACCAGGCACGGAATCAGAATCACTCCAGACCCTGCAGCCATGAGCATCTTACAGATGTTAACAATACTCAATTCTTCTACAGTGAACGCTTAAGAAAAATAAGGCACAATAATAAAAGCTATACCATCACTGCCAATAAAAACAGCGTAGCCTAGGGAATGTAGTAAAAAAAATATGTTCCTATTATGCATGGATGGCAAAAGACATAAAGTGGTTTACCAGTTTGCATTTTGTAAACATTCCTTTCTGACGTCATTCCAAGATGTCGGTTGCAGCCTCACCCTTTGAGAGCTAGGTCTCTCCTTTTTCACGTTTATAAGCTTTGTACGTACAATGGAGGTTCATTTCTTTTTATTGCATGCATCAATCTCCGGCTCATTTGTGTTCATACTTTGTCTGAGGTGAAGAAGGACCTACAAATAAATTGGTCTAAAAATTAAAATCTTGGGTCTATTCTATAGAGCAGTGACACGACGTAGTATTATTGTATGTAACTCTATGCTGGAGCCTTAATGGGTTAGCTGCAAGGGGCACTGCAGAGAGAAACAGAAGGGCCTCATACTGAAGCCGATGCTGTGAAGAGTGATTCTTAGACCTAAAACGCGCGATTTTTGTTGCTGGAGAAAATATTTTAAGCCTAAGAAATCCGCTCTTCCGTTGTTTTTTCCCTCCATTTTTATGTAGTGCACCTTGTAGTTATGCCCTCCAAAACCCATACTGGTGCCAATATGGCAGCAAATGTCACTGCTCTATACCTTGTGGAGTTCATGCAAGTTACCAGGCATATTGGTGAAATCTAGGTTTCAGGATTGAAAAAAACTGGCCCGGTTCAACTCTGGTAGAAAAATTAGACTAATGCAATAGGGCACTATAGTCATAATGTTCGTAACGCTCACTCCACTGGCGTCGTTTTATTCGATCTCGATTCTCAAGAGCACTACAAAATCGATGTACTGATTATTGGACGCAAGCTAATTGCAACTGTTGCTCCCATCAGTATGTTCATTACATTCTCCAGCACGTTTGCACTTCATCTGTACACATTATTTAAAACGTACGATTTGTTTGTTTGTATTTCCGTAACCGGAAGTAAGGCCCCCTACGACGGTAAGAATAGCGCCAAATAAAAGACTGACCAAGCAAACCGAGAAATGCAATTGAAAGGTTTCCCTGCAATTGAGGGTTTGCTCGTTGTGCTCACTCAACCCACGCATCTTGCTTCAGAAAGAATGCTTGAATAACCTGTAAACCTGTTAAAGCCTATATACACGTCAGCCAGAGTTGATGCCATGGTCGGATTGTGAGGGGTCGGGGCTTCCTGGGAAGCTGCTGTAGGGACCTCGGAGCCTTCGGCGGGGGAGGTTGCGAGGTAAGGGCACGTTTATGCAACGACTCGCTTTTGCATTCTCGCAGCTAGAAGCTAGAAATCACCTCATATTCCAACATGGCGGCGGTTTTACGTCTGCCACCTCGCAACGAAAACAGCAAATAACGTGAGTTCAGACGCGTTTGGGAAAATTGTTTCGGCATGAGGAATTCTTTATATTATTGGCACCGATTATAAGACTGCAAGTATTTACTCAATCGATGTCGGATTTAGCTAATCCACTTAGCGTTGTTACCATGGCAATGTCACCTTTGCCATCGCGATTGAGTTCTAGCAACGAGAATGCAAAGGCGATTCGCTGCATAAACGCGCCCTAAGTGCCTCAAGCCAGTGTATGTAGGCTATAAAATACCTGCGAGAATTTGAGGTGTTTTCTTGTAACTTGGATATGCAATTTTCATAGGAATTCATTTGAAATAATAAAAATAAAGCTTTTCTTTGAAACAAGGGCCTTAGTGTGTATGTATGTGTGTGTGGGTGGGGGGGGGGATGTCCGGGGTGGATCCCTGTGAATTTCGTCTTGCATCTGAAAAATGATCATGAATTTTTTCTTGCATCATCGAGATGCAATTTTAATACAAATTCATTTCAAATTTTTCAATATTTTTTTTTAACAAGGGCCTCTTTTAGAATGGGCCACCCCGGGGATTCCCTGGTTCCGAGGCGGCCTAATCCGGCACTGCTTGAAACCGACCAATTTAGAAATGTATACGTCGTTTTGCTGATGCTGAGTACGATGCAAAATATGTCGTTTTTTTTATGGTTTCTTTTGTCCAACCAAGTTTCTTTCTGATTAGTTAACCAGATCGGACTTTGTCATCATGAAACATATTACAGAATTTGGCTGGTCGTACTATGTCATCATGAACCAGTTTCAGAGCTGTTTTACGCGTATTTCAGAATCCAAAAATCAAGTTACTGCGATGAAAACCGGCCGTACCGAAGCGTAATTTCGTTATCTTTTATTTGGCCTTAATCTTATGTTTGTAAGTCCCTTAGATCCAGATGAGTAGAGTTACAAACACACACACGCGCACGCACACGTTCGTTTTTGATGGTGAAATAAGCAAAGCGCATGTAGTCAAATTTTCGCTAATTGTAAAAAGAGTCAACTATAGACACACGCATTCTGCTCCTTTTTAGCTTCATACGGCCTCATAGGTTGTGTGTAAACTACACAAGGGATGCTATGACGGTGGTTTGTTTACAGTGTGCGCAAAATGTGGGGTAAGTTGGCCTAAGGGTTACCACGACCACATGCCAGAGGTCCCGAGTTCAAGCCTGGCATCAGCCACCCTAGTCTGAAAACTAGTCGGAAAGAGAGGTACCCTTTAGTGCCTCGTGCACATGTCGAACATCATGCAAAAGATCGTGGGAATTACCGAATGGAATTACCTAGTAAAATTGTCCCTCTCTCTTTCGGGTGTCATGGCTACGGCTACGGTTATGTCAAACTTTAAAAGAGTGCGCAAGCTATTGCAAATGTCTGGCGGAGGTAGGTTACTGGTTTTGGTACAGTTATATAGCCTACTGGTTTCGAGGTAATCTTAGCTTAACTTTCGTAACTTGGGCAAGCAAGAAGATGCAATTTTCGAGTTTCACTGATAGTCGCATTAATAGTTGTCGAACTTACCTGTTTAACTGAAAACGTTTTGGTTGCGGTCCATCTCCTCCACAAGGTCAATCTTGAGTGCCTTATTTTGAAGCAAAAGTACGAGTGTCGTATATGCGCAAGTTCCTTGTTGCATTATTTGCTCTGCTTTTGAGTTTATCGTTTAGGCTATTTTATCGATAGATTCACTGTTTATCCTGCTCCAAGACCACCTACGTATGTAACCTTCGCTTCGTTCTGTCTGCCGAGATATGGCTTGGAATAAAATATGATCGCTGTCACCAAGGCAGTATCACATTCTCTCATCCAACATGGCGGCTGGGAGAAAGTCTAATGACAAGGCTGGACATTCTTTCACAGAGGACAGCAACAGAGACCCGGTCAAACATAGTAAACTTAAATACTGATTATTCTTGTTTGTGAGAAAACCTCTGGCACGTGGGGGGAAGGTCATGCTGGAAAGATACACAATTCATCTCACAGCCAGGGTTGAAATAGGAGGGGTTGGGCCTCCCAGGGAATGTACTGATGTACTGCAGGGGCCTCGGGCAATCTTGCCTCGGGACGCCTCGCGGTGATTGGGGGGGGGGGGGGCAACTAAAGAATTGCCAAAGCTCGAGTATTTTTAAAGAAATCTGTTTGAATTTGAAAGGTGTTCCGACAACTTGGAGATGCAACTTTCATGGGCTTTCATTTCAAGTTTTTTCAAAAAAAATTTTTTTTAAACAAGGGCCTCCTGTAATATGGGGAGAGAGGACGGAAAAGTCCGGGCGGAAACCTGTAAGCTTGCGTACCGAAAGAAATCAGCGTGACTTTGAAACGTTTCTCTTCAACTTAGATATTCAATATTCGGTTGAATTCATGGTAGATTAAAATTTGTTTTTCGAAGCAATAGCCTCCTGTAGTTGGGGAGGAGAGGGTTGAAGGGCAGAACCATGCAACCTAACATATTTTAAAGCAATCAACGTACATTTGAAATGTTTTCATTCAACATAGAGATGTAATTTTCATACTAATTAGTTTCAACTTTTTCTAAATTTTGTTTTTTAAACAAGGGCCTCCTATAGCGGGGGCTTCCCGGGGATCCCCGGGTTCCCAAGCGGCCCAATCCGACACTGCCTAAAGCCACCCCAATCAGAACTGCCAGAAGCTCACTGTCGGAATAACGAAGAATGAAAATCCGGGTATAATGGAACACATTACACGATTATACTGTTTTACTATATTATATGCTTTTTCATACTATCTTATACTTTTTGATTTTAAGAAAGCATTTGAATCTGTCATTCATAGCAAGTTGATTTTTGAACTGCATTTTTATGGATTCCAAGGAAATTTGGTGTCCCACAGGGATCGGTACAGGGTCCTATTCTGTTTGTTTTTGATTTGAACGACCTGCTACTAACAGCTACTAACCGGGGAAAATTTGCTGACGGTGTGAAGGTTTATTCACCTGTTATCTCCAACTCTGACTGTAATCTGTTGCAGGATGAGGTAACCAATGTGTTGATGGGGTGTGAGAGTTGGCAGATACCATTATCACAAGAAAAATGTATGTGATTCTGTATTGGTAAAGAATCTATACCCTTTAATTACTATATTGGTACTGCGGAACTAAACCATGTGGCATCTATAAAAGAGCTTGGGGTATTTTTCCGGTCTGATCTAAAACCCTCTTCCCCACATAACTATGAGGGGAAATACACAATCTTGAATTCTAAGACGATGTCTTAATTCGGGAAATCCTGCGACCTATTTGTGGTCATTCAAGGTGTACGTGCGTCCTGTGCTTGAGTATGCTGGCCAGGTTTGGTCACCGTGCCTGTTAAAGGACATTGATCAGATCGAGTCGGTCCAGTGGAGATATACAAAGACTGTGCCGGGGCTATGAAAGTTAAACTATGGACAACGACTTAAATTCCTAAAGTTCGATTCATTGGAATTGCGCAGATCGAAGGTTGATCTTGTTCTGACGTACAACATTTTATGTAATATGTTACATTTTGATTTTTCTTTTTTCGAGTTGAGAAGTAAGCCAACTAGTTTACTAGAGGCCATTCTTTTAAATTGATGATTCCCCGGTACAAGAAAAACTGCAGGAAATATTTCTTCAGCAATAGGGTTGTTCCTGCACGGAATTCGATTAGTGAAGAGGCAGTATCAGCCTTATCTGAACTTACTTAAAGAAAACTATTGAATGAACATTGTTTCAAAGCCTTCCTTAGACGACCAGATTTCCGTGAATGTTGGCACTGGCCCCTTTGTTTCGTTGGGGATGGTTGTTAGTGGGCCTTGGACCCTTCCTTTGCTTTTTATTTTGGCAATCAAGTCTTTTATTACTATTATCAAGAATTTATAAATTCTTGCTATTATTACACGCAGGCGTGGGGAACATGTCCGCTCTGGCCACGTTCACATTTGCGACTTGGGGGAGGACCACGTCCTAATAAAACCCTGCTACAGAATAATTAAAGATGGTTTTTAAATATGTATGTACGTACCCTGCTGGTTTGGTTTTACGAAAATCTAAAGTTCGCCACGCAGTTAGCTTTTCTAGTGAACGCAATAGGTTACATTTAAATGCTACAATAAACAATGCGTCAGGTGTATATCAACAGTGTTCTTGTCGCTGTGACGTAATAAGCTCTGTCCTTAATATCCGTGCGATCCGTTTCGTAAAGCGCTGAAGCTAGTCGCTTTCTAACTGAACCATGACGTCACCTCGGCTGTAAAGCGCTGTACCATATCTGTACGTGCAATTTGGAACGAGCACGACACAGCAAAATGGCGGTTTGTTTTGGCGCGATTACCACTTTCTTAAACGTTTTCACAAATTGTAAATAATGTAATCGCGATATAGTTTATTTCACCGGGAAAATGACTCAGATTAATAAACCTAAATGGGTTTGGCCAACATAGACAGTATGTCTCAGAAGTCCTGAACCAGGTGCCTATATGGTATAGGCCTATACAGTGTAGGCCTATACGATGTACGCCTGTGCCGTATTAGGCCTAAGGTGTACAAATCAACAAATTATGAGGAAAACATGCACCTAATGGGAGGAGCAAATGTCTTCCACAATAGGTGTTCACACGCTGGGGCCTTGGACTCAAACCCAGGACTCGAACCCAGGACTTTCCTCTGTGTGTAGTGTAGGCCGATACCATACAGCACTGTATAGGCCTATACCATATAGGCTTACCTGGTTCAGGACTTCTGAGACATACTGTATAGACCCATAGAAAATTAGAATCACGAATCGATGGCCGATATTATCGTCAACTAGTCTCTAGACGACTTCCAAAAATGCTCGTTGACAGAGTACAGTATGGAGGCATGGCCAGTAATTTAAATACTTGTTCTAATTTATTTATTTTATTTATTTTTGACTTTTACTTTGGTTAGGCTATATATGGTCACGAAAATTCACCTCTTCAGGGTCCGCTGTTAATCGCTAAATACTGCCGTCGCAGCAGGAAAGTGTCATTTCTTCCAATGCAGTGGAGGCTAATGACACCCCCCACGTGATCCGATGACGTCTGAGATCCGAAGGACGCCTCGGATCTGGACACTCCACGTAAAAATAAATCATTTGCATCCAGGCAGCGTCCTTGTTGTCATGATCGGAAGGAATTTTTCCATCCAAAAGAAGTTTCGTAGCCCTTTTTGTTAACATTTTATTCGTCTTCTTTTGGGTCTACCAGTGTAATAGCTGTAGGTAGGTATGTTAGACTTACAATTAAAATTACAAACAAAAACGTCAAGTGTACCGTAAATAAAAAAGGGTTATTTTATTGAAGTTTAACTTGTTAAAATGTTCACGGATAAAATTTTAGGATTTTGAATTTAAATAATCATATGTATAATTCAGAAAATTGCATCTGTTTAAGTGCTGTTGTGCTTTAAGAATAATTTAATTAGTACCAAAAACGAATGTACTATTTAAAGTATTCTTATTGCGCAACAACACTTAAAAAGATGGAATTTTCTGAATTGTACATTTGATTATTTGAATTCAAAAGCCTACATCTTTATCTACGTACATTTTAACAAGTAAAACTTCAATCATATAAACCTTTTTTTACGGTACACTTGACATTTCTGTTTGTAATCCGTGTATTTTTTATGGTTATGGCGTCGCACTACAATGGTTTGTGTCCTCGACAATCGAATTGATGAGTCGTTTCTTGCCTAACTTGGCGCGGGTGAATAATCGTTGGGAGTATGATTTGCAAAACAGTTTTGCGCGTTTCGTATGCAAAGGTGTGAACGTGCGCGCATGCAGTGATTGGTGCTGCCCACTTTGAAACACTTCAGCTCTGTTTGAAAGCATGCATCTACGAAATAAATACGCCATTCTATCCTTTCTAGTTGCGAATTTCGAGGCCAACGAGTACAGGATATACCCGTTTTCAGAGTGCTGAGAGCTAACAATGTCGAGAGGCGTAGCGTCGAGACATTGTTTGGATCTCAGCACGAGGAAAGCGGGGGATATCCTATTTATTACCCGGTTTTTGCTTCAAGTCCGACGAGTATTATTGGCTGCGTTTGGTCGTGCTGGGCGAATGTGTGCTTGCGCTCGGTGATTATTGTGAGTCATATTTCTTGTTTCGTTTTTGTTATTATGGCAAAACAAGTTATGGAGTTTGAGGATCTATTTGACTTATCGAGTTACCATGATTAAGACAATACGGACAATACTGGCTTATTAGGTGAACTGCTAACAAAGACGATGATAGTAATACAGAACAGTTAAGACACATGTTTTCTGGTGGAATGATTAATTTTAATGAAGGTTGCAACGTTATTTTCAATTTTAAATAGCCTATAAAATGAGTTTAATTAGCAAACTAGCATTTTTAAAAGTCAAACGCGTAATGCACGCGTGAATTTATTGTGATTCATGACATTTAAATAAAAAATACTTGCTTAATATTTTTTATTATTTTTTTTATTTTGGTTTGTGCCAATAATACCATTCCAATTGCCAGTGTATAATTCACGAATTCGTTAAT
Source organism: Lithobius niger (assembly GCA_023313725.1). Classification (NCBI taxonomy): domain Eukaryota; kingdom Metazoa; phylum Arthropoda; class Chilopoda; order Lithobiomorpha; family Lithobiidae; genus Lithobius; species Lithobius niger. The sequence goes on along the minus strand of JAHWFP010190276.1, from coordinate 1,056 downwards.
TCTCTGTGGTTGCTGACACTTACATAAAAAATTCTTTTTTAACGTTTTTTAAAATTTATGTATTGTCGGTCTATAATAATCATGAATACATCTGCCATTTTAGTGCTGAGAGCCAATCCGCCATTTTGATGCAAGAGATCGGCTTTCAGCACTACAATGGCGGATATATTACACTGTGCGTTCTTGTATCATTGTTGCGCTCCCGCGCTTTAGCTGAAACACGGGTTCTTTTTCAAAGGGTTCAAAGGGTTTAACGAGCGTTAACCACTCCTGGTCATCTGCCCGAAGCCCTAAGGCCCTATGTCTGTAACAGCCCTATGTCTGTTCTTTCTTTTTACTCTTCAACAATCAACTTTTTAGCAGATACATAACAGGTGCACGAAGAAGGGACCTGGCGTTTGCTGATTGGCATTGTTTTCTACATACAATGGTTAAAAGAATGTAAAACAATCAAACTGATCGTTCAGGGTCCCATAACTCCGAAATGGCTCGACCATCTGAAAAAGTAGTCTCTTTGAGGATGAAGAACCAGGAATTCTGGCTTAGATCATATTTCAGACTTTAGGTAGGTGCAGTAGTTTTTTTCTGAAACGGTAGCATAACAAGAACAAGAACAAGTGAACAATTTTCAAATTTACGTGTGGGACCCTACTTTACTCTTGCACAGAATTGCATAATTTTTAGTAAAAATATGCGTTCCATAACCATCTACTATCTGGCCAAGTTTGGTCAAAAAATATTGAATAGGAACGGAGATATTAATTGTTTTAGTTTGCTGGCGGGAGGACTTCAATCATATACTGCACTGTACCATGGTCACTAAACTAACTGGCCCGCTCTACAACGATATTAGGGGGGGTATACAAAATGGCCGCCACATCTGGTTCATTTCGTCGAGGTCTGTTCTTCGAGGTAGCAACTTGGTACGGTGCGACGCGACATCTATTGGCGGCTAGTGGCGGTTTTCGAAATAATAATTTAAATTTTTACGTAGATTTTGGTGGCAAGTTTTTTATTATTTATAAGAGTATTTTTAAACGGTGTTTAAAAATATCA
>JAHWFP010190268.1:0-11529 GCA_023313725.1 Lithobius niger | reverse complement strand
ACAAGGAACTTAAGGTTGCAACTTGAGGTTCGCTGTGACTGGTGTCGACTGTAAAAATAGTCACAAAATTATTTGCGTTTCTAACTTAATGGCGGTTAAATTTCGTAACTTATTGATGTTCTGACGCACTGAAACCTTAAGTCGATCAGTTCTGTACGTGCTGGAACACCATAAGTCAATCGATAGCCACTTTGTGCATGAATTCAGTCTTACAACCGTGGCCATTGAGAAACTGAAATAGTAAAAATTACATAATTTATTGTGAAGACTACCATTTGAAGTACTAGTACTGTATTTGCACTAATAAATTTAAATACTAACTTAAGTCGTACACCAACCTTGATACTCTCGTAAATTGTGTATTAAATGCCCAGGGGCTAATGGAATTAGTTTTTTTAATATGGGGAGGGCATTTAATAAAACATATGTGAATGATTTCATAAAGTCGTCAATTATGAGATCAGTCACTTATGGCATGGGGTCTGGATTCAGTCTAGCGAAAATGCAGTTCTCATATATTCACAAATTTAGTTCACAATCATAATCCACAGTTAAAACTAATTTCTAAGCACACAAACCTTCGTAACATCGAACGCAATTCACGATCAAGAACTCATGTGCATTGGAGGCCATTATCCGGAAGTTGGTTTGAAATTGGCATCATTTTACGTATAGGAGAGAGAGATCTAAATGAAAGTTAGCATGGGTAACTGTCTGGAATGGAAAATAATGCCAGCTTCCACTAACTCTATGAACACAAACACATAGAAATTCCGATTGTGAATCCCATTGAGTAAAATATTGATTTTGTTGAATGTATTAAGCTTTTCGTTAATTTTGCAGCAGAAAAATGATTATTTACTGGGTGGGCTTTAAATAATCATCAGTTATATAAAGGGTTGGGCGCAGTGTTGGAATGGGTCGTTTTTGTGATCGGCCATTTCCTTCAAAAAAATTATTGTTATTTATGGGGTAAAGTTTCCCTGGTTAAGATTTTACTTGCAGTTCAATATAATTAAAGTAGAGTCCAATAATAACGAATTACAGTCGATACCACTTAAAAGGATCTGAAGGTGCAGTGAAAAAGCTTCCTTATAACCAAAAATTCTTTATATCTGGAAGAGAATACCACTAAATCTGCTGCAACGTTTATTTACAATCTGTTCTTTAAAAGCAGTAATTCGTTAAAACCGAGTTCTTTATAAACAGTATATACTGTAAAGAACTACCTACGTGGACACAAGCTGTATCGCTAAGGTTTTAATTATGGGAAAGGACTGGCTAGCCTTCTTAACACAATAGTGCAAACTTATTCGTATTATAACAAAAAATTTGTGTAAAGCTTACGATCCTATTCCCAATCCAGTTCCTGACGCAGGCAATTAGTCTGTTACCAGCATTTAGTAGGGGGTCCATCTGCCATTGGCAGCGGGACAGGGAGTGAGTCTGAGCCTGGTTGGGCGTTAACTTAGCTTGGGGGGTCTAATACACAATGTATGGTTTCTTGCCGGAAAAAAATTGACTCTTGTAGGCGTGTGAAACCAGTTCCCTTTTTTTTTAATTGGCGTATTTTCTTTGCAGTGATAAACGGATTTAGAGTGCATAAGGAAGTAGACAAATTAATGCCGGAATTTCAAAATAAATTGGTATTTTGTTGGGGCTTCACTTGCAGCTGAATATCATGGCTTGAAAGTCTGCACCGAATGGTTCGTATGGTGTAGATAATCTCTTTGCAAGCAAATGTCAGTTTTCCTTTTACCTAGCTCTAGTAAACAATGTTCACTTATATTTTTATTTTTATTTTTTTTACTAGGTATGCCCACTACAACGAGCAGTTGCGAACACCACTAAATAAGTATTAAACTAGCCGAAACCAGCAAAAGACTGATGTCTTTGCCAGCTTGTTTGTTACCTAGAAAAGCCAGCTAAGGCCATTCAAAAAAGAAAAGTTGGTTCTCAGGCCCTCCCGCACCGATTTTTTGACGGGAAATAAAAAGAAACGACGCGGCAAAATAGCAGTTACAGAACAAAAATAGCCCTCCATGTGGAAATTGAAATTTAAAATTACCATTCTTTGTCATTAAATAATTGTGTGGACACGTGGTAAGAAGCATTACTAGACAGTATTCTTTGTTTTACCCAAACTAAAAAATAATTCCAAAAATGTACGGAAAAATAGGGTCAAAAAAAAAATAAAATTCCGCCCGCCCGCACAGATTTCTTGAGAAAAATGCCCGAGAACCAACTTTCTTTTTTTAAGTGGCCTAAACACTGTGACTGTGTTGACTCCTCCAGCTTGTTATTAGCAAAAGTTAAAGAGAGCAAAGAAGACGACCTTGCTTAACGTCAGTAAAAATGTGTGCCTTCATTTTGGTAGTATGACAATATGGATGGAGGCTAAGTTAGCACAAGTTTAGGCTGATGCCAATCCTGAGTTACGCAAAGAAGCCTCCTTAATTTGGTTGATACAATGTAGGACAAGTCTAAAGGGATTGTCGTATCCCACAGAATAACATCGTTAGCAATGTAGGTTTGACTGGGCGTACAAAATGGTGTCACACATGAAAGCTTAAATTAAGTGAATTGAACGCAAAAGGTTGACTAATTGAACCAAGACTCTTCATTAAATGCACAAACAATTAAAACAGTGAAAGAGAAGTACCTGTCTATGGATGGATGTAATATTGGGCATGAAAGGCATCTGTAATGGTGAAGTAAGTACAAAAGGCAGTGTGTAGAAAACGTCGTCCTGCTTGTCAGCTAACACTTCTCTTTTTGCTCTTTCTTTGTAGATAACGTAGTACTATTACATGTGTGTATAGTGTTAATTTTTGAAAATTTGCAATAATATCTTGTTTTATCCACGTGACAACAAACCATGCAACAGTTTCTTTCCAATCTAAAAAGTGGATGTCGTGATTTCATAACTTAAAAAGTGTGAAGATTAAGATAAGTAACGCAATAACTGTAAGAAAAGCTATTAGACCAAGGAAATGCTGATCTATTATTGGTAGTTAATTTGCAGGTGACAAAACGTTACAAGATCATGTTTCCAAATGGCCATAATGCTTTGGTTTCGTATTCAACTGCTATTGCAACGATGGAGGCTGCCTGCAACATTAAGCGAGTGGTCAATATACAAAAAATTCGATACAAACTGTTGTGACTCAAAAACAAACCCCAAAAGAATGAAAGAACCCACCTGGTTTTAGCCAATCGGAGTAGGGATATTAGAGCAAATTAGGACTGCCACCAGTTCTGTGCATGAAATGCCAAGCCTGACCCATTTACTGCACCCATGTTATAGCACCCATGTTATAGCACCCATGTTACTGCACCCATGTTATAGCATGATACCTTTTAATGACTGTAAAAAAAATGTTCTTGCTATACCATTATTATCTTACGCTGTAACTTCTCTTTCCACCCTTCTCCTATTTAAGATTAGAAAGAGGCCTAATTTTAGTAATTTATAACATAACAAAGAATCATACGTACAATAAAATATATAATTACCTAGCAAAAAATCTTACCATCTAGCCTTCCTTTTGGTGGTGTGAGAGAATATAGGATCCTCTAATAGTCATAGGTTATGTTTTGGCTTATTCAGAAATATGTCAAAGGCGAAACGAATACGGTTTCAGCAAGCGAAATAGAAACGTCTACCCCTGCCATGAAATATGTCTACCCCTGCCATGATAAGAGATTTTCGGTTAGGGCCTTGATTTTTCTTCCTCCTTACTAAACTTCTGTCAGATTCTAAAACATGTGTTAGGTTCAAAACTGAGTAGGTTCACTTGCAGATGTATTAGGTGAAATCAGGAGCCTATAGAAAACAACTTGGAGCGTGTGTGGCTGGTCGATGTTAGGCATGCTTAATTTAGTACGATGTACTAACGCCAGAAGGAGCAACAATACTGCGCCTGCGCCAAGTTGTCTAAAATCGAAACTGAAACTTAGCACGCGAAGCAGACGTGTGCTATGAAAGTAACGCTCTATTTTATTGTTGGCTAGAGCAACTTAAGAACAACTGATTATCTGTTTGTTTAGTTTTTTTATTATTACTTTGGTATTGTTTCCATGTTAAACACTTATTGTTTACAAACAAAGGACCGAAAATTAGCCTTGAGAACATGACGCACACCTCTAATCATCTCATGCAGGTGGCGACCTCTGCTAACAAATTTGTACACCACTGTAGCTGCTCCTGACTTAACACTGTAGTGGAAGTTACCGAAACACGCTCCTAGTTGTTTTCTATAGGCTCCTGATGAAATGTAATAAAAAACTTAATTTGTGGTTGTGTGGACGTTAAAAATGGCATTTTCCGGGTGACATTAAAGAACCACAAGTTAATAAGCAAAACACAATTTAATTTTTGACAGGTCTATTGCTGCCTTGGTCACAGTTAAAAAAGCGAAAAACACAATTTAAAATGCCATTATAGCATACAAACGGACACATCATCCGCCATCTTTGAAAGCATCCCTGTTGCTTTCGAAGATGGCAGATGATGTGTCCGTTTGTATGCTATAATGGCATTTTAAATTCTGTTTTTCACTTTTTTTAACTGTAACCAAGGCAGCAATAGAACTGCCGAAAATTAAATCGTGTTTTGTTTATGAACTTGGGGTTCTTCAATATCACCAATTTCATTTTTAAAGTATTAGGTGCTTTTGACGATATTGAGCACAAAAATATTCATAAAAATAAAAAAATAAAATTCTGCAGTTTGTTGTTAAGGGAAAAAAAATAACTAACATTGGTTCACAGTGGGAAAGGTAGTAAACGGTTCAGTTAGCGTGACAGCTGCACAGAATGAGCGAACAGTTATTGTCATAATTGTGTTTACTCCGCTGTACAAAATAACCAGTTAGAAGTACTGTGTTTGGAGGGAGTTGGTAATTGCCTTACTTTGGCAGGAAGTTTTACTCATTTACGTGTTGTGTTTATTACATTCCACAGCAAGTAAAGAACATCGCTACCCATTGCATGGAGACACAGAGCAACTTCGGATGGAGTGTATGACCACCTTATAAAGAGACAGTGTTCCGTTTGATCGACACCTTCGCGGCTTAGAATCCTTGGCAATACAGCATCAACTGAAAAACAATGCAGCCCTGATGAACACCCAAGGCCCCTCCAACACAAGCTTCCAATACTTTTGCGAGAAGCTCACAGCACTGTTGCGTGACCGGCCTGACAAGTACCGGAGGCCACGTGAAGCACAGGAAGCGTTAGATTCGAAAAGTATGAACCACGACAATGTAGAACGGAGTTTTAACAAAAGCGTGAGAGCCTGAAGAAGAACAAAAAAAAAACGGTAGGTCGAAAATTTGCAGGATACTGGGGAGGTATTCTTCTTTCTGAAATTGTGCGTCGTTATTTTGGTGAAATTTAAATCTGTAACCTTTAGATGAATAATCATTCTGACCAATTTTAGATTTGCTTAGCACCACTGCCGCCACAATTACATTACAGGCTGTTTTACTGTTTTGAGTTTCTTATGAATTCTAAAGTTGAATTTTTTTAAACATTGTGATAGCAATTATCTCTACTACATGGTAACTTTTGTGATCATGGCAACACACACATAGAGCCCAAAAATAAGGCACAAAATGGAGCCTGACAAGTACCGGAGGCTACGATCGTGGCAACTTTGAAAAGCAAAGAGCAAGTTCATTATGTAAAACCAGCAAAAAACATGACCTAGAGCCTGAAGAAAACAGTACGAAGTGAATGTGGCACCTTTCCTTCAAAACTGCCGAAAATTCGCTGAGTATTGTGTTATAAAAATATTCGATATTTCACATTGTGTGTTGTAAAAATGAATTTTATTCGTATTTTTTTTTCTAAGAACTCTCAAGATCATTTTAGCCATTTTGGTGTGTTCAAAAGGAGATGTTATGATAAAAAAGTTGTTTTTATTTCTGTTTATTAACAACTGTAAAATAATTTTGCTGTTTGTTTTTTTCTGTACAGACAGAACTGGAAATTTCCAGTAATATCGAAGCCGTGTTTTCTTGTGAACTGCTGTTCGTTCTGGATCAGTCATACAATAGGTGATGAATGAATGCTACAGCATCTTCCACAGCTCTGAAATGGCACTCAGGTATGTTACGTATTGTGTAATCTGAGCTAACACCTAAGCCATAAAAAGTTATTCTAGGATTCGTTAAGGTATCGTAGTACTGTAGTAAATTTATGTTCTGAGACATAGTTTTTGCATTGTAGATAGCATTAGTGTTGGGCGGTAAACTGGTCCTCATGGTGTACCGCGGTACCGAAAATGCAAAGGTACGAAATACCGTGCATTGTTAAAATACTGGTCTTGTTTAATATGAAAAATGCGGTAACATTATAACGAAAAAGTTTGTTGCACTTCATACTGTGAAATCAACAACTTAAACAATTACAGAAATAAAATCGTCCGCACACGTTCACATCATAGACAAACACTTTGTCTTGCAAATTTTCGATCCCATGCAGGTGTTTCATCAGGCTTCAAGATTATTGGGACTTACTACAAACATCTTCCTTCGTTTTTGTTACCACGAATTCAAATTTGGCTGCCTAGAGGCTACGACGGCGGCCAAATTTGAATTAGTTGGTATTGGAAACAAAAACAAAGGAAGATGTTGTCGGAAGTCCTAATAATCCTTGAAGCCGGACGAATCACCTGTATGGCGTCGTAAATTTGCAAGACAAAGTGTTTGTGTGTGTTGTAAAATAAAGTGTGTATGTTTATTTCGGTGATTGTTTAAAAATTATAACATTTAGTTCTCTTAGTCCTGTGTTGCTGGGCTCAAGGCTGTGCAACAATCAGTTAAAGATCAACAATGGTAAAATTGGAATTCTAAATGCAAAAAAATGGAGCCAAATTTGCATAACTTTTGATGCTGCAACCAGTGTCTGTTTATATTTGCATTTCTACTTGGATAGCATGTTGAGTTGACTACAAATTTTAGTGGTGTTGGTGCCACGGTACTATAACACCAGATACTGCCTCATTCATAAGTACCGGAGAAGACCCGAATACCGCGGTCCTTAAGCTTGGTACCAGCACCATCTGAAAAATTTCTATTACCACCCAACACTAGTAAGCATAAATTACTGTAACTACCTTTTCTGTTTTAAGATATTCTATTACGTGTGCTGTTCTGAATGGAAGTTTTTTACACTACACTGATCCCAACTTCACGAAAAACTTCGTTGAAGTTCGTACTGTGGAACATGATGAAATTCCGAAAAAGCCAATTCACAAAAAAAAATCTCGCACATTTCCACAAACTAGACACTTACTCCTATGTCCAGCAAATTTTCAACAACTAACTGTTGTCATCATCAGGCTTTTAAGGTTGATTTAGTCCCTGATCACATCTTGCTTCAACGTTGTTTACAAGTGCCGTTTTCGAACTCGCCGGTTTTTCAGAATCCCAACTTCAATTTTGCTAACAGCTTCTGCCAAGAAGTGAAATCTGTGAAGTGTTAGGTGATGTTGTTTTCTCTTGCAGTCAAATAATAATTTCAATAAGGCCGCAAAAAAAAATGGTCTGTTCTCACGCCCTGCATGGTGACTTTTATTTAGCTCAATTAAAAAAGTGACCTGCAAATACTTTGAAAGGTACTTTGAATGCTTTCTTGCACATACAATATCCAGCTAGCGTCAGGTTTAGTTGTACAGTAGTTTGAAATAGTTTACAAATTTACTACTCCAATCTGAACAGAAAGAACCAACTTGAGATACCAGGTTACTTAGGCAACGAAAAAAAAATTAGTTGGTTCTCAGGCCCTGCTTGGTGGTCCAATTTCACCTGGTCATCGCTTTTTATTTACTTGCACAAGCTAAATTTATTACTGTACGAGAAAGAGTTGTGCTGAAAATAAGTATTATTTAGCCTGACTTGATATTCAGTTGATTGTAGCAAACTCTTACCTTAAGTTAACCACTCGCGGCTCTGTAAAAATTAAAATCCAAGTGTTTGTTACAGTTAAAAGCAGCAGACTTGAGTTACTTCCAATAAAATATAAAATAAAATAAAAAGCCTGGTGGCATGGTTACTATCAGAATAAAAATGCCCGAGAACCAAACATATTTTCACAGCCTTAGTTTCAAACAAAAATGAAAGCCTGGTCACCGGGTGACTTTTTGGGCTTTTAAATATGCCCTAGAGCCAAAAAAATTGTTTTCCATGGCTTAACTAAATCTTGTCCGAAATGCCACAGACCATAATTTTAGTTGACAAGTGTTAGTCCTGTAGTGACAATTTTCGTGTGTAAAATCTTTATACTTATTGTGCAAAATGGTCAACTGATCGCTACATGGTCATATACTGATCGCAAATGATCAACTGATCACAACTGACAACTATCAGCATAGATGCAACTTTCCAAATATTATTTTTAAGAAAGTTAATTTTTTTCCTGTAATATCCAACAGGCAACATGATGCCAAAGTTGTTCGTTGATTATGGATGCAAGAAGTCTCAAGTATTAAAGATGACTGGTTCTCAACTACCCAGTGGAAACGGCATTTTGTAAACTGACAACATACAGCTGTGGTAAACTGCTCACACCTACTTAGAAATGGCCACCGTTAGTGGGATTCTAAGGTGATAAACTTCAGTAAGTTGGCTCTGACTTGTCTAAAGTGTGGTATAACACTTGTGTTTCGCATTGTTCTGACTTAAAAAGCAAAGTGTTTTGTGTTATTTTGAGACTTTTTTTTTGTTCAGGAAATTTGGTAGCAGGAAGTCGGATTTTGGCAATCATTGGTAAACTTGGTAGAGTTCAGCAAAGTAAGATGATTAGAATAAATGAGAAAATGTAGACAAATTTGTCAAACATCAGAAATGAAGATAGAAGATAAGCTAGAAAAAAAAACAGGACTGCACAAAGTACATGAAAAATGGATTAATAAGAAACAGTATTGACTCCTAACAACTTATTGCCAAAATGCATCATCGAGGTGGATTCTAAGGAGGTAAGTTAAATCTTCAATTTATTAGGCCAGGAAAAAAAAGTTCGGTTCTCTGATGCATGCAACTGGTGAAAAACATGCTGGGTGAAACGCTCTTTATTCATCAGTGGACCAAGGTCATGACCAAATCCACCAGAATATGCCTGTGCCCAACATTTTAAAATCCTCTTCATTACTTTTGGCATGAATTGGGTGATTTTGGGGAGTTTCTCCTTGTGATTGGCTTTCCTCGTCACGTTAACGAATCTAAACCTAAAGCAGAAGTGCCCACTCCGCTGGCGCGTGTGTGCTACACATCGCTGTCGTTGCTACACGAAGTAGGTGATGACAGTAACGACGGGACCTCCTTGCTTGTTGATGGTCAGGTTCATCATGATTTGGAGCGATGTGATAAATATGTGTTAGGTATTTACCAAATGTCCAAACCACGCAAGTTTGTGATGCGAATTTTCAGTAGAAGTAAATAAAACACAATGTCCTTCAATCTACTGCCTTCTTCAGGCTTTAGGTGTGAGCTGTGGCTTAACTACGAGTCACGTCATGCTGCAGAACATTCAAATCTTGCACGCTGCTGTTGTCAGCAAGTGGCAGTTTTGGTGGTGCCCTCTCTCTCTGCTTGTTTTGTGAGAATTCATGAGTGCTGCATGTTTTTGAGAGGTCGGCTGACAATTTAGGGGTTACAAGTTTGGACACTCCTTGATGGGCCGATTGTTAAACTTTCGTCAAGGGAAGATTTTCTCTCTGAAATTGCTGTATTGTATTGCCATGCTACTCAGGTGCTTTAAGGTGGGCTTCATTTTGGCTAATGGATTTCAGGAGCTTTTCACAGTTTTGTGAAGCGATTGTGTCGTGTTTGTAGGTGGTGGACTGTCATTCACTTCTTTTATTATTTCTCATCACTGCTTGCTAATATTCCCGTACCCTAACACAAATTCGCCTTTTTATTTCTGCAATGCCACTGTAGTCGCACTCAGCGCTGGGGATAGTATACACTGCTGTTACGGTGCTCCGCAATTTTTGCAGAGCTTGGCAAATGTTTCCCTGGTGTTGGTTGCTTGTCGGTGTTCCGATGAGTTTTGGCTCCCTTGAGTGAACTATTTTAACCTGGATCTGGTGTTGTATCCATGTTCGGGTTTGGGGTCCTTGCTGTTTATGTCAAGGTTCTTTGGTTTTCGGTGGGCACGTGAGAGTTGGGTTCTCCTCAGTGTTGGTTTGTTGGTTGTCGGCAAGTGGACGCGCTTAGATTTGTAGGATAGATTTGAAGTGGCACTACGACAGAGCACTAAATTCCGTGCTTTACCATGGTCTTTTAGATTATCTTGCTCTCGCACGTAATGTATGTGATGACTTCCAGAGGACTGGAGGTTGGTTTGGGTGCTGTTTCTATTTCTTGGGCCTATTGATGGTTTGGTTGATAGCTAAGGACATGCAATTTCCGCGATAATACTACGCATGATTTTGCGGTAAGTTTTATTGCGATGAAGGTGCAATTTTGCGGGATTTTGGTGCGATTTTGCGGTGATGGATTTGGTGGCTGAATTCAATAATGAGTACACAATTGCAGCCTAACTTTCTAACATATACGCACCACGTACATGGCTGGTGATGATCGACTGCTCACTTCAGGCTGCCAAGTGCCCACAGCATTGTTTCATGCGAATTTATCTGAGTATTGCTTCGGTGAGAACTGTTCCAGAATTTTGTTCCAGTTACCTAGTTGTCAATTATATTGGCATGAAAAATAAAGGCCATTTTTGCTGTAAATTTTGCGCCGTTTTGGGAAATTTGTGGCATTTTGCGATATTTACTGAATTTTGCGACAATTAATGTGGTGTTTTTGCTTCAGTTAGTGAGTGTTTACCTACCACATGAAGGATAAGTTTCATAACTCATTTAGAGAAAATGTTGCGATTTCGCAAAATCGCAGAAATTACATGTCCTTATTGATAGCGTTCGTTTGGTAACCTAATCAAAGTAACTTGCATTTTGTTCGGAGAAAATGCTTTTCAGCGTTGTCGTTAATTGGGGACCAAATTTTTACTCTCCTCATTTTATACCTAAGAACTGCCAGGAGCTGGGGGTTCGGATGCCCAGAATGGAAGGGTATAATTGTCTGTCTGTGTGCATGACTCCCACTCCAAAACTTGGCCTCGCCAAGAAACCAGGACATCTAGAATTGGTGTCTTCTTGTACTTCAACTGTGAAGGGTTATATTCGTCGAGGGTCTTGAGTACTTTGTGTATGTTTTCTGTACGAGTGGTAGTACGTACCACGAACACAGTGCTAGCTCGGCCAGTTTCGGGAAGCTTGAATACCCCCTTGGTGTTCCCTTAATCTGTTTGTACTCTTGTCCGTGGAAGATAACGTAAATGTTCGAAAGGAGTACATCGAGTACCCTCCGGTAAAACTCGCACTCTTTGACGTCTGCATGAAGGGGGTGACAGACTCACCAAATTTCTGTAAAGTGATGCTATGTGTCAGACTGGGGACAAGCACTTTGCTGTTGGAGGATGTCAGTACTTCTCCTGGTTCCATTGATGAACGGTCAA
>JAHWFP010190257.1:843-16086 GCA_023313725.1 Lithobius niger | reverse complement strand
ATTACACCAATTCTCGACGTATATAATAATGCGCGCGAAGCGCGCCCCTGCGGTCTGTGATTCCGGCCGCAAATATCGATATACACCAACCAATTTTTCGTCTGCTTCAGCCATTTCGTCTGCTACCGGAACGAGATAATTTCCGTATACTCAGGGGCACGGCGGAATCAGGTTTTCTTGTTGCCCATCCACCTCGCAGCATCGCGATGACGGAACGAAAGTTGTGCTTGTGCGTAGCGTTTTAGCGTGTTTTAATAATTTTTTTTTAAATAAAAAAGCATTTGCACACGTTTTCGTTATGATTTTCGGAACCCTAACGACGAAAGGAATCGATAGGTAGGTGAATAAGGTCGATAGCGTGAAAAGTAAGGTTTCCAAACAATTACCTGGTTTTGTCCATCACCATGTCAGGATCCCGACACCCCTGCCCCACCCCTTCTTTAATCCTAGTTTCTTGCGGTAAACATAGGATAAGCCTAATTGTTGATCTAATTCTCGTTTTGTCCTTTCCTTTACCGATTCGGTAGCAAATCTACTTGGTGGAATAGATAAATGCGTTCATCACTCGCCATTTCTCCTGATAAGCTCAGAACAAGGTTAACTGGGATTGAAGCTGCGTACCTCGAGAAAGGCAGCTACTATCTCACTTGGCTTTCGCTCAAAAGCGGCAAGTCACGTGACTTGAAGTGCACGAAGAATCACTACGTCACAGACTAGGCGTGTAAACATCGCGTGACGTCACCGTTAAAAGTAGCCCAAGAACGCACGAGAAGCTTTCTGGCGGGAGTGAGATACTCCTCGGACCGAGCGGTAAAAAAGAAGCTTACTAGCGTACACGCGCCACATTTGTCATCGGGATCGTACCCTTAGACGATCAAATAATAGGTAAATGAGTTCATATAAAACTATTTCCGGTAATGTATCGAGAAAAACGTTAAAATATACCGGAGGGAGTTATGTGCCTTTAATCTTTGCCGACGATGGAAGCGTTGGCCAAGCAGCGAAACGTGGTGCTTTTACAGAGCAACGACCCAAGAGTCAGCATTCATACTGCGTGCAGAGAAAGTCCACTAGCCTACGGCATAAAGTTTTGTGCCGCTGTTGCCTCCACCAGCACGGTATCGTAGGCATGGCATGCACTTCGACCGCAAAATGCAAGGAGCTCAGTAGTATGGGCTTATGAGCAATTATCGTCAGGTGAACCGAGTAACATCGTTGAAGCGGTGAAGCTCTAGTAGTCCGGCAACCAGCACAAAAACCCAAAAGAATAGTCGGCACAAAATGTTTTTGCGCAGAGATGTTCTACAATATGTCCCTACGCCAAAACATAATAATGCCACCTTGGTACCCTTGGGGAATTCTGGATGGCGTCCAAAAATGGCGACGAAAAACAGTTTTTTGCTTCTAGCGTCTAAACCGTTCGTCCGATCGAAAATTAACCGGTTATCAATTATGTTTAGAATAAAATTTCCTTAAAAAAAGGTTCCATTCATATTTTGAGTAAAATTAATCCTTCTTGCCAAAAATCGTTATTCAAGTTATTTTAGGCCATTAACGCATGTTACATGTACAATTCCTGACTATACAGCTGCAGTACCCGTTCTAATTCGGAAAAATGGACATGATTAAGCTTAGATGAAAGATGAAGATGTATAGTTTCCAACAAGGGTAATTAAAACGATTGATATTAATTACAGACTAAGCTACGGGAGTTTACAAACGTTGTAGCAATGTGCTTTTAGCTCTATTTTACCACATGTTCCTTCTTTAAATTGCTGCACAACCCGTTCTAATTAGGATAAATGGACGTGATTAGGCTTAGATGAAAAATGAAGATATACATTTTCCAACAAGGGTATTTAAAACGATTTATTAATTAGGGACTAAGCTACGGCAGTTTACCTACGCTGTCGCGCTGTGCTTTTCAGTCTAATTTACCACAAGTTCCATCTTTAAACAGCTGCAGTACCCGTTCTAAGTCGGATAAATGGACATGATTAGGCTTAGATGGAAGATTTAGATGTATATTTTCCAACAAGGGTAATTAAAGCGATTTATATTAATTAGGAGCTAAGCTACGGCAGTTCACATACGTTGTAACACTGTGCTTTTCGTTCTATTTTACCATATGTTCCATCTGATGCACCACGAGTTATAATTCAGATAAGTGGACGTGATTAGGCTTAGATGAAAGATGAAGATATTTTCCAACAAAGGCAATTAAAACTATTTATATTAATTAGAAGCTAAGCTACTGCAGTTTAAAGATGGAATTTGTGGTAAAATAGCGCAAAATGCAAAGCGCTACACTGTAGAAAAACTATCGTAGCTTCTTAGTGTCTAATTGATATGAATCATTTTAATTACCCTTGTTGGAATTCGTCTAAGCCTAATCACGTCCATTTATCCGAATTAAAATAGATGGTGCAGCAGTTTAAAGATGGAACTTGTGGTAAAATATTACGAAAAGCACAAGTTCCATCTTTAAAGTGCTGCACCACCCGTTCTAATTCGGATAAATGGATGTATTAGGCTTAGACGAATTCCAACAAGGGTAATTAAAACGATTTATATCAATTAGGAGCAAATCTACGGTAGATTTTCTCCAGTGTAATGCTGTGCATTTTGCGCTATTTTAACTCAAGTACCATCTTTAAACTGCGGTAGCATAGATTCTAATATTATTAATATAAAGCGTTTTAATTGCCATTGTTGGAAAATATACATCTTCATCTAAGCCTAATCACGTCCACTTATCCGAATTATAACGGGTGGTGCAGCAGTTTAAAGATGGAACATATGGTAAAATAGGTCGAAAAGCACAGTGCTACAATGTATGTAAACTGTCGTAGCTTAGCTCCTAATTAATATAAATCGCTTTAATTGCCCTTGTTGGAAAATATACGTCTTCGTTTTTCATCCAAGCCTAATCACGTCTATCTATCCGACTTAGAACGGATACTGCATCTTTTTAAAAATGGAACTTGTGGTAAATTAGAGCGAAAAGCACAGCGCTACAACGTGGTACACTGCCGTAGCTTAGTTCCTAATTAATACAAATCGTTTTAATTACCCTTGTTGGAAAATGTACATTTTCATATTTAATCTAAGCCTAATCACGCTCATTTGTCCAAATTAGAAAGGGTGGTGCAGCAGTTTAAAGATGAACACATGGTAAAATAGGTCGAAAAGCACAGTGCTACAATATATGTAAACTGCCGTAGCTTAGCTCCTAATTAATATAAAGCGCTTTAATTGCCCTTGTTGGAAAATATACATCTTCGTTTTTCATCTAAGCCTAATCACGTCTATCTATCCGACTTAGAACGGGTACTGCATTTTTTTTAAATAGAACTTGTGATAAATTAGAGCGAAAAGCACAGAGCTACAACGTACGTAAACTGCCGTAGCTTAGTTCCTAATTAATACAAATCGTTTTAATTATCATTGTTGGAAAATGTACATTTTCATATTTCATCTAAGCCTAATCACGTCCATTTATCCGAATTAGAAAGGGTGGTGCAGCAGTTTAAAGATGTTTTTAAAATAGGTCGAAAAGCACAGTGCTACAACGTATGTAAAACTCCCGTAGCATAGTCCCTAATTAACATCAATCATTTTAATTACCCTTGTTGGAAATTATACATCTTCATCTTTCATCTAAGCTTAATCACGTTCATTTATCCGAATAGAACGGGTACTGCATGTTTAAAGTCAGGAATTGTATATGTAACATGCGTTAACGGCCTAAAATGACTTAAGTAACGAGTTTCGGAAAGAAGGATTAATTTTACCAACAATATGAATAGTAAATTTTTTAAGGAAATTTTATTCTAAACATAATTGGTAACCGGCTAGGATGGAGTGTTATTAACTTGGATAAATGTGCTAAGGGTGGGTGTCAGTGGATGGTTCTCGGTGACTGCAAGTATGTTGACCTACTTCCTTTGACTAACTCTTTACTTAACTATTTAAAGACGACGTGGAAAAGAGGATGGTGGAACAACACTTCAATATATCAGCTCTTTAACATGCTGTCATTATTGCTGCGTTTACGTTTTAAAGAGATGGAAGGGGATATTTTCATACAAAGATTGTAGAATATATAAAATCTAATAAGATTCTGATAAAAATGTCTGTGATGTTGTAAATTAACTCGTAGGCTATATTTTTGTGATTTGCATTTTGGTTTGTTACTCATTCAGCTTACATTAGAAATTGAAGCTTATGGTTTGAGTTGCTAAAAGCAAAACTAAACCCAATGCAGTGAGATGGTAAAAATAAATTAATATAGGCATGCGTGTATATGATGGGTGAGTTCAAGGGTAAGTGGTCACTTCACAACGTTACACGTTTTGCCTCATGGCTGCAGTTCGTAAAGAGGGAAGAGTTCATTGACCTCGTGTTTTCACTCGTGTCTATTGATAACGAGTATGTGAAACCATTTGACGATTGAAGAGAATAAAAATGGCATTTAATTACGTTCGCACTAAATACCATTCTTTGGCTTGTAAGGAAGCAAGTTTTATTGCACATAATTATTAAAGGACTCCAACACAAACTTTGCGAGAGCATCACAGAAAAAACTATTGCTCCGAATGATTTAAATTTTGGCCATAGTCGCGGCCATGCAGTGCACACGCTTGATTTACCATGAGGAAAAAAACCGAGACTGGACAATCACCAAAAACTGTGTTAAGTCAGTGGGAATCACGAGCTCCATGCTTAAACGATCCCTATAAGTTGGCTATTAATGCGACGATATGTCCACAATATGTATTCTGTAACACGGATTCTGGTGAAAAAAAAAGCTGTACAGATTGAGTAAAACTGCTGTTCATTGACATATTTTGTACATAGTTGCTGAATGAATTTATGTGCTTTCTGTCACCTAATGGGCGACATAGTCGCTAAATGAATGTGTATGCCGTTCTGCCACCTAATGGATGACATACAGTAGTTGCTGAATGAAGGGACAGTCCATCTGCCATTCAATGGTGGAGAACGTCATTATGTAGCCTAACTGAGTATGATACTTTAAGTTTTACAATACTCTTCTTAATTGAGAAACATCTATGTTTGTTTTCATTACGAATCAAAACTGAGACCTCATTACGACATCTTGGGCTTATTTTTTTTAGAGAATACTTAATTAGACGCTATTAAAGGGGTAGCCAATCTACCTTTCAATGGTACTGTAAAACGAACATAAGTGTCATTACATACGGCAATTAAACATGATACTTTTGAGTCTTTATAAGTAAAATCCTAAACTGAAACATGCGGCTGTTAACTACTATTTCCTGTGCTTCAAACTGGATGTGCGATCAGTATTTTGGGGTACTGTACACTATCTGGTTCGATGGCCATCAGATCGGTGCTCCGAGTTAGAAGCGATCCGTATGCCATCCTGGACGACGTCATTTCCGGCCGCCCTGCCACCGTTACATCGTGGTACGGAAACTGTCTGGTTCGATGACCACTGGTTCGGGCTACAACCCGGAAATGGTCTGTCGGCAGTCTTCGGTGAGGTCTCTTCGGCCATCATTGCTGTGACTCCAGGCCACGCATAAATTTGTATTGCTAGACAAGCACTCTTTACTTTGGCAGTTTCCGAACGAGCCAAAAAAGTGACTATAATTAAGCGTAGGAGAGGTATGATAGCTTCTGCCACCTCTTGACACCAAGCGGCAAATTTCGAGAACTATCGACAAATGTGCAGATCATGACTTCCAGACCAACGTAGTTTCCAAAGTCTGCATAGTCTGCAATTAAAACTGAGTCCTTACAATACGGAGTCAGCATCATCATTCTTTATACCACTTCCACACTGGGCCCCGAACACAGGGTTTGGTGACTGGGCCTCGACTTGTACCCACTGCAAAACCCGACAACCTTCCTTCCGTAGCCTTTTCCGAACTGAACTCCACCATCGTATCCAAGGCCCCGACTTTAGTTAATCTTTCTCTTGATACAACATTTTCGTCGCTATCGTTGTTCCTTTCTCCCCTCCCACTCCCATCCGCTCCTCTTGCTTTTCCTTTATCTTGCTATTGCTTATTAGCGCTCCAAGAGTCAAACCTTTCTCTAAAGTGCCCGCGATCTGACCCTTTCCACACTGGACACGGGAGTCGGAGTCAGCGTCTCAAGTCTCGACTTCGAGCAGGATTTGATAGTCGGGGGTGTCGAGGTCGGACCTGAATCAGACTCCAGTGTGGAAAGGTCAGGCTCGGACCTGGGGTGGGTCCGGACTTTTTCTCCAGTCTGGAAGTGGTATTAAACATAAGAAGCCCCAAACGGTAATTCAACACTATGTTTATTCTGCTACGGGGAAGGGTAGTTGAAGGAGAATTCGAATAGAATTTTCGAAACCCACCGAGATTTACATCGTGATGCTCGGAATGTTAGCATAATTCATATAAACATGAGTTGGTTACCAAAGGAGCTATTGCTAACTTTCCCTAGGCAACAACAATAGACGAAGGGCAGCACAAGAACGTTGACCTGTGCCAAACAGACAAAAAAAAAAAAAAAAAAAACACGAGCACACAAAGACGCAGACAGACATACAAAATCTAAATTGAATAGAAAGGTTGCCACCAGGGGTTAGTAACTCGTACAGTCGCAACGTAACGTCACAGAAATGTTACTAGTGAAAATAGTGTTTACTGCGTGAAGACCGCAGAAGCACAGACTACATGGCGCTGGTGACCGTAGCTTAAGCCGGCCCATAGTGGATCGAGTTAAAAGATGCCAGCAAATAGATATTGCCCTGTCGCGAATATCCACAACATTTTTACAAACTGCGTATGGCAAATGTTAGCTGACATAATTTACCTTCACGCTCTCCTCAGCAAGCTCTCTTCAGCTTGCTCGCCTCAGTGTGTTGTTTGCCAGCCATTTTAAGCTGCGTGATTGTAACATAAGAGTGGCTCGTTGGGACACTCCATAACTTTTTTCAGCACACACAAACACTTTTATGAAACCGGAAAAAGATGGCCGCTGGTGTGCGTGCTGTTGTAGAGTGTTTAATGTGGTGGTGGAATGCCGAAGTTCCGGTTTCGTGAAAGTTTTGTGCAGGGTAGATTAGTAGGAAGTGACGCTTTTCTGAAAACGTGGGGTAAAAAAAGACATGCTTCCACCAACGGCACCAGAAGGCAGCACTTGTCTGGTTCTCGTCGGAGCCGAAACTTGAAATAGAAAATGGTGGCGTCGTTGCCATGGTAACCATTGTAATAGCGACAATACCTGCGAAAACAGACGAAATACTCGTGCGTGGACATCATCATCATCAGGGCAAGTAGAAGAACTTATTCTGTGTTCGATTCAAACTGCGTATAGATCGTTACAATAAACATAAACCACGGATGATGCTTCAGTCTGAAAGGGCGATGAGCACGCTTGTCGGGCGTTATCGGAACACAAAACATGTGTTAAACTTAGCTCCATTCGTTTCGACAACCCGTTTTAAAATTGAATGTTGGATTAAAAAAAGTAAAACGTTCAGCCAGTTCTGATCTTTCTTAAAATGATTTTAATGTCCTAATCTGAATTATGGTATATTTTAAACGATTAATTTTGTATTCTAATCGTGATCAATTTATCTTAGTGACGCTAAATAGTTTTAATCCCCATGATGCTTTGCTCTTCCGTTACTTGACGACAGTGCCCTCTGGCGGTAAATCGCTGAAAGCAGGTACTTCTTTCGTCCCAAATGTTTACCGTTGTAAGAGAAAAGGTGACACTACTTACATATTCTTCCAACCTGGTTTTGTGTCTTGAAAAAAAAGTTGTTGTCTATCCAAGTGTCCCAACGAATGAATGCATTGTGCTTTTATTGGGGCCGCGACCCGTAGTCATGCACCAACAGCAAACAATACAACAACTACAACCAACCAATACAACCAAACGACCAACACAACCAATATATCAAACTTGTCCCAACGAGCCACCACAGTAACAATTCGCGTTTCTTCCCGTTTGCCCTCCAAGCTACCCTAATTGATGATGACGTCACTATATCGTGCGTATAACGCTTGCTGATTGTTGCCTTCCATTGGAACATGCTCCTCCGACATGAAGTGAGCAGTTGCCACGAAATGAAAGCCAGCTGAATCTAGTGCTTGCTTGCAGTAAGCAAAGAAATGTACAAAAAAATATCTTTTAACACAACAAACAAGCTGTGTGCCTTCTTCATTAAACTTTACGTCATCGTGCACCTGGGGGCAAGCTGCAAAGACCAACGATATTACTGCACTAAGTGACGCCACGGTAGAGATTCTTTATATTCTACCGTGGCGCCAGCAAGTTGCAGTAATATCGTTAATCTTTACAGCTTGCTTCCAGGTTCACGAGGTCGTACCAAATTTTTACTCATTAATTAAAGAGGCATGTGGCTTGTTCGTTGTGTTAAACGATATTTCTTTGGCATGCTGCGAGCAATCGCTAGAGATAACTAGATATCGCTAGATGGCGCCAGATGCTGCATACTTTCGTTTGGTGGCAACCCGCCTTTAAGGCCACTTTTCACTCCGCCAATAACCTACGTTTTTTTATATTAAATGCTTTAAGTTTTGTGGGATTTACACTTTTCGCTCAACTGCAATTTCGTCCCAAAATTCAAAGGATCGCTGTGTATCAATAATGGAATGAAGCGACGCAACTCCCAGCCGTGTGGTTAGGCTACGAAATAAATATTGTTTCTCATACGCGCCTGCGTCAATAATTACGGGCCACATCATTCCTTTTTAGTGTTAAATAAATAAATAAAAAATAAAATATTCTGCGCGAATCAAATCTCGAAAAGTTATCTTTTTTTCATTACTTTACTTTGGGCATTAAACGTGCTGGTTTGTTAACTAACAGCAGCCTGTTGTCCAGTACTACGGTGGCTGCGGAAAAAAGAAAAGCTACTTACTGGTCGGGCAAAGAACGCCGAGCAATAACATATCTTGTAACATAACATAATTTGTTAACTTGGTCGATGCTGAGAACTCCAAGTGTTATCATTCTTCATTCCATTGCACATTCCATTGCACAGCACAAGGAAACCAACATATGTTGCAGTTTAATAAATACAGACACAAAAAAGGATTGAATTTGTGACTGAATCTTTGTCTTTTTTCTAGTATAATTTTAATATTTAGTATAGACTATTTTGTTTGATGTTGGATACAAAGTTCACACATTACAACCTTGGAAATTCGGTCATGTTTAATTTTTTTCGTGTTTCGTGTTTACCTTAACACGTCATACTTTCTGCCTAAGAAAACCAGGTTTCAAAATATGTGTTTCTTGTTGCTGGAAAAAAAAAACTATGATCTGTCTATTTTTGCATAAGTTCATCGAATGTAGCTGTCTTCCTGGAAGTTTTTCGGTGCTCAGCAACTGCCGGCGCCGTAAATCAACTGCACATCTGTTCTGTGCAGCCCCTCTGTTATTTAAGCACATTCACGCATTCGTTCTGCCATCATTTTACCTCCAGAGTGTGTCTACGCCGGTCTGTTTTCCAACATTCGTCCTGAAGATCCTCAAGCCACTCCTTTGGAAGAAAAAATATGTCCGACTCGCCCGCCGGAATTATCTCCCGACCGTGCCGACTGTCAATTCCAATGCTCTCGCAACTGCAATTCAACCATCGACTTTGAACACGAATGTGAATGCTGCTTAACTTCTTTTGAACCCTCTACATCCTACCACGAATTCGGACCCGAACGCGAATGCCATTGCACAGGTAGCCAATACCGCCGCGACTTCCCTGCTACAAGCAGCTAGCATTCGCGAACCTCAAGCTAACACCTTTCCATGTTTGAAGCGGTTTTTCAAGAAACTTGCCAAACCTATATTCGTCTCAAGCAACAACGAAAACATACGCTAGAAGCCGAACTCTCACCCAAAAAACTACTGGATTTATCGTCACATTCATCCAGAAGCCACCCCATCTCACAGGCTGACGTTAATAAAATGATGGATCGAGCTGTCACTGAATTCGGTCACCGCAATTCAACCACCATGCCATCTCCCTCTGTCACGGCATCTGTCAAAGCAAGGAGAACTGACGAGTGGGTTGCCACCACATCAACATCAGGCCACAAACATTCTTCATCGGCCCATCACCACTCGAAAAAGTCCCATTCTTCACCTCACCGTTTGCCAGTGATCGCTGCCGACCCGATTCCCAACATCGCAGACCCTGACGGCTCGAATGTTGACTCTGTATCTCTCTTGAACAAATGCATAGCGAATGCGAATGCGAATGTGAATGCGAAGCCGTACACGAATGCAAATGTGAATACGAATGCAACCCTTCCACTCAATCCCCTAACTCCAACCACGAATGCTAATTCGTATACACCACTGACCACGAATGCCAAGCGCATTCGTTTCCCAGATCCATCGGCTGACGATAGCGTCACCATCCCTCTTGCCGATCTTTTGAAAACAGCGGAAGAAATCATTCCCGATCGCTTCTTGTACAAACCCTCCAAATCTTCTGACGATCCCGTTATTAACAGAGGCTTAACTACAGGCTTTGGATTCGCCTTACGTGAAAAGAATGTCAAACAACAACCTTTATTAGGTCAATCCACAATTCTTCTCACGTGCCTGCTACGCAACAGTGGCGTCAGCTTGGGCGTGGTGACGCACTTGAACTGAACAAGGAACTTCCCTACCAAAACCAGACTGAGAATCCTCCTTTTTTAGACCAACATGGGACAGTTCAACCGCAACAAAAAAATTCGACACTTATTCCGAATCCGAATTCCTTGCAGCAGAAGTCAAAATGGAGTTTGGAACAGTCCCTCATCTTCCCAAACGAGTTGAAACCCCCTCCTTTGTGCTCTTTGAAATGGATACATGTATTCTATTCGACTAAGCCTATATGATGCATCTCAAGCAGACATTTTGAACACGGCCATTAATGCACTCTGCGAGAAACTCTCTTCAGATCCTTCTGCATCAGCGATTTAAAGTCCTCTCCAATCTCATTCCTCAACTCTTTCAGAAGACAGGTTTCTCAACTTATCATGCACTGAACTTGCTCACTCGTGCATTATTTAACAACACCCTCCGTGACATCGCTCTCACATGACATTGCGTGACATCGCTCTCACTACAGACTTAAATCTAAATGAATCAACGAAATTCAAGCTAAGAAACCTACCCCTCCACGTGCCTGACACTCTGTTTCACGGCCTAATCCGCAGCTTGGCCCCCTCATCTGGACATATTAAGGAAGTCCAAACCTTTCAAGAACCAATCCTCATTAAAAACTACTCCAAGCCTTTCCCACACAAATATGCTCCAACCCAACGTCCTGAAGAGTCATGGCCAAAGAACAAACTCCAGGCCTCTAACACGACAACCGGAGAAATGATCACAACTAGCCTTTTCGTTCCAACCAATCATTTCGCTCAAACCAATCATCGAGGAACTTTCTCACCAAATTCTGAAGACAAGGGAAACCCCTCAAACAAACAAAGTAGATTTCATCACCAGACAGGAAAAAATTAATCCAAGAAAGACCAATGACGCCATATACCAGCTTCGTCACCCAGTTGGCGCTCATCTACAACATCACTTTCCAGAGTGAGAAAAATTAACAAACAACCAACAGGTCCATTCAATCATCCGAGAAGGCTTTCGCCCAACCTTCATCTGAAAACCACCTCTTCCTCAATCCCCACCATGGGAACACGCATCTCAACCAACCCCAAAATTAACTAACTACTCGAGAAGAAGGCAATCCAAGAATGCAATCCTCATTCGGGCAGGGATTCTACAGCCACATTTTCCTCAGACCCAAGAAATCAGGAGGAAAAAGGATGATTTTCAACCTAAAACCACTCAACACATGGAAAACCAACATTTCAAGATGGATACTTTGGAATCAATTCGATTTTCTCTAAAACTCAACGACTGGACTGTATCAATAGACTTAGAAGATGCCTATCTTCATGTCCCACTCCATGCTTTCATCCAACATCTCTTTCGGTTCTTTTATCAAGACAAAGTCTACCAGTTCCGTTGCCTTCCATTCAGACTAAACTCGGCACTGAGAGTTTTTGCTCTGGTCCTAAAATCTATTCAAGCTCACTTACACCAGAAGCAAATGGAAGCAAGCACCTACCTACACGATTAGCTACTAAACAACCAAGATCCGGTCGTGCTCCAGAACAACACAGATTACACACTCAACCTCCTCAACCAACTGGACTTCGGCGTGAACGTCAAGAGTCAAGACTTCAATCAGCACAGAACTTCATCGTCCTGGGGTAGATTTCCTCCTCAAGACAGCAAATATCAGACCCTCACCAGACAGAGTGGAAATTTTTTTACTGCACAAACACTCATTTCGGCAACAACTGAACCATTCTCTCACAGAACCAAACTCCTTCATTGGGAAAATGGATTCAATGGCGAACTTAATCCCCTATGGCAGATGGATGACCAGACAATTCCATCACTTCAGGATCGACACATGGGGAACCAGACAGTCCCACCCGAATCATCGTCTCCTCACCGGCCCGGAACTTCCTCTGGTGGTCAGACGTCCACACTCTCACACAGTCAGTTCCACTGCACGAACCTCAACCGAACCTCCTGCTGCTAACCGATGCTTCAATGGAAGGATGGGGAGCCCACATTGGACACCTCGAGACTTCCGGAACTTGGACGGAACAAGACAAGGACCACATCAATGTCCTAGAACTCAAGGCAGTTTTCAACGCCCTCCTCGAGGAAAGGTAATACAAGTCTAGGTTGACAATACGACGGCAGTTGCATACATCAAGAAAGAAGGAGGTCCAGGTCCTGGAAACTGCACGAAGTAACATCACCTTTGCATTCATCTCGGAACAACTGTCTTCCCTTGCACATCCTAGGCATCCTATCTCACAAGAAACCACCAACAGGGGAATGTATGCTAAAGAAATCCATCTGCAAATTACTTTTCAACACCTGGGGCACCCCAATGATAGGTCTATTCACCACGAGGCACAATGCCAGGCTTCCCCTCTTTGTAAGTCCAGTCCCGGAAAGACGAGCAGCGGCAGTAGACACCTTGACCTTCACATGGGAGAACATATACACTACCTCAACCCTCCGTTCAAACTACTCCCACAAATCCTGGAGAAGATCCATCAATCCGGCATCCACTTCCTACTAAAAGCTCCGAACTGGCCAGCAGCAGCTTGGTTTCCACTCCTTCTGAAGCTTCTAGTAGACGATCCAAGAAGCCTTCCAATGATACCAGATCTACTTACTCAACAAAAGGGAAGCAAGACACATCAAAATCTACATACCCTACATCTGCATGGATGGCTACTATAATCAAACTCCTCAGAAAAGCAGGAATTCATAAAATGGAAGCATCCAGAATCACAAGTCTGGCAATCAAAACATCAACCAAAACATCAACCAACAGAATCTACAACAGCCAATGGACAAGATGGTTTCATTGGTGTAACAAGGAAAGTCAATCTTGTCAATCCCTCTATTGCCGAACTCTTAATATTTCTCAACACACTTTTCGCCAAAGTACTACAAGGCTCCACCATTCTGGTTTACCACTCAGCACTCAATTCGGTAGTCAAAGCTGCAGGAAGCAACCATCTACTCATCGACTACAAGATATCGTCCCTAATTAGATCTTTTGAAATGGAACGACCAGCAAAACGGAAAAACTATCCACAATGGGATCTATCCATCGTCTTGAACTCCCACCTGAAAGATACATATGAACCATTCCTAAACAGCCCCATGGCCATCCCAACTCGAAAGATAGTCTTTCTCATAACTCTCGCCTCGAGTCTCCACTGCAGTGAATTACAAGCTCTCTCAACTGACCCAGCATTCTGAATATTCGCTTCCGACAACACCCACATTACGCTAACTCGATGAGCTGACTTCCGGGCAAAAATGCAAAGACCCTGTGTACCAACCAAACCGATCGTCATTCTGGCCTTGACACACATCGTTGGACAAGAACCCGAACGTCACCTTTGTCCCGTCCGTGCACTACGGTACTACCTCACCAGAACGAATGACGAAGGCATTAGCAAAGGAAGAACTCAACTCTTTCTACCATTCAAAAGAAATTGGGATGAAACTTCAGCTGCCACCACATCAAAATGGATTCCCGAGACGATTCAGCGCGGTTACGACGACGCCAACATAAATTGCAATGACGAGGGCATAAGAATCACAGCACACGAGTTAAGGGCACTCTCCACCTCCTGGGCATTCCACGACTGGCCGTTCCAGTCCCAGACATCCTCATTGTTGGCTTCATGGCGAAACAGCTCCGTCTTCGCAAGCCTCTACTTCAGAGAGATGACAAAGAAAGACAATGGACTACAGCATCTGGGCTCCATCATAGCTGCTAGATGTGTAATCCAACCCCCTTAAGGACACAGAAACGAAGACGGAAGCAAGCCTTCATCTCTAAACCAATGGTCCTTTTCAGGGCCACCAAATACCACGAAAGAGACCAAATTCCTATTATACTGTTTTCTGAATAAAGTGCGAAGTTTGTAAAACTTTTTGAGAGAACAGCCGGCTCGTAACCCTTGGAAACCCGTCAGGGCGGTGCCCGCCACCAGACTCCGACGAGGTCTAACTGTTTATGCAAAAATAAACAGGTTATTGTTTTTTCCAGCAACAAGAAAGACAATTTTGCCGGCCCTCCCGACTGGCTGGCTGAAAATTCTTTCTTTTGCTGGAAAAATACATTACCAAACCTATCCTACCTCCCCTCTTGTGTAACCGCCTGACATATTGAGAGGAAAAATGATGGCCAAACGAATGAGTGAATGCGCTTAAATAAGAGAGGGGCTGCGCAGAATAGATGCGCAGTCCGGTTACTGAGCACCGAAAAACCTCCAGGGAGACAGCAACGTTCGGGGAACTAAGCAAAGATAAACAGGTTATGTATTTTTCCAGCAAAAGAAACAATTTTCAGCCGGCCAGTCGGGAGGGCCGACAAAATTGTTTTTCACATTATTATCATAAATAAAAATAAAAAAGCTTCCCGTCAACATCGACTTTTGAGAACCAATGTATTTATTTTTTCCGTTCGAACTTCTTTATGTGCGATGGGAAAACCAAAGGTTCTGCAACTTTTCTGAACTTTAACCATTTTCATGCTGTAAGTACAGATTTAATTGAACTGTAAAACAGGGTGGCTTAATCTTGTATACACTTCTACGCAACATTTAATCTTTGTCTAATTCGCGAAATGGT
>JAHWFP010190246.1:0-12352 GCA_023313725.1 Lithobius niger | reverse complement strand
GCGCGGTACCGAAGTGAATTGTGTCAATGGATTAACTTAAACATGGAATTACTTGCTGACTGAACATTCAATTTCTCAGTGATAGGGATTTTTAGCCTTCAGTCAACCACACGCATGCGACTTTTCCGGGGCTGCACTTAACGGAAATGTCACGGGGCGCCATTTCCGCGGAGGGGGGTGGGAGGGGAGGCGGCAAGTCTATTTATTGTTATCAATGCATGCAATTGTTTCTTTCATTCCATGTTATGCCCATCATAGGCGATTTGGAATTTCTAAATAAAATAAGTTAAGTGTGGGGGGGGAGACACGTATGAGTATCCGGAAGGGGACAGGAGTGTGGGGATTGGGGGTTAAAGTAATTGTGAGGGGAGTGCATATGTGATATATTTTGATAAATTTAAAACCAAAGACCAAACACCTGAGTGCCAGAGGGAGGTGGAGAGATATTCAGAACCTACACTATGGGAGTGCATGAAGGGGGTGCAACCGGGTGCGGCGGGGGAGGGTGGGACGTGCGGGTGTGGATGCGATATAATACTCATTCCGGCAAAAGTAAGGCGCCGAAAGTGAAAATCAGTTACTGGAAACATTTGCAACAATCGCTTTAAACTTGACTACAATTGTGATGCACGTCTTGATTCATTGCTACCTTGCAAAATGTGGCATTGTCGTCGGCTATACATTGGACTTTTGGAGTTAGCTAAAAAAAAAACGAATCCGTGTTTCAGCTAAAAGCGGACAACTTAAAACATAACGACGATAGGTCGTTAATAAATGGGGCTTCCCATCGCATCAGGCTGAAATTGGCAGACTGATACGATGGGAAGATTATTTAATTCGTAGATGCAGACTTGGAGAGCGATAGTGAATTGTTTTAAAGTAGGCAGCAACAATCATTGCATGCGTGAGCAAATTAAAGAAAAGTAGCGGAGTCACTCGCTTCGCTCGCTCATTCCGCGTCGTCTCGCTATGCTCGAGGCAACACTTATGATACAGACAGAACTCCACATAAAAAACTATCAAGCAAATTATAAGAGTGTAGTATGCGATATGGGTTATCTCGAGAGAAGGACAATATCATTTTCTTACGTCCAAAAAGATCAAGCTATTTATCAGTAAAGCACTGTTTCTGATGTTTCGTGGTGCCGACGTGAATTGTTACTGAGTTTGTGGAAAAAATCACTGACTCAGCGCCAAAATCTCGGTGGAAACATCCCATTAACGTTGTTCCCATGAATAAACATGGGAGGGTGTGGCAAGGGAAGAAGAGGGAGGAGGCGGTGGAGAGGGAGATAAGAAGAGAGGGAAGCAGAGGACAGGCGCTGGGATTATGAGGAGGGGAAGAGGGAGAATGCAGAGAAGTCTCGTTAACACTTCCAAAATGTCGGTGGAAAATGTCCGTTAATACACATAAGTGGGGTGTGCCAAAGAGAGGGGAGGGGAGCAATAGGAAGGGAGAAGAGGGGAAGGAGAGGGGCCAGTAGGGAGATGTGAAGAGATGGCAGTCCGTTAACACTGTCCCGTTAAAGAAATATATCAAGATTGTGGAAGGGAGGGGAAGCAAAGGGGCAAAGAAAAGCGAGGTGAAGGGGGAAGGGGAAGGGGCAGGACAAAGAGGGAGAAAGTCCCTCCCGTTAACACTTACATCAGGCGAGATGTTCACATGTCAGTGCACGAAGGAGGTTGGGTCAGGTTCACACAAGATCGTGTTGTGGACGAGTAAAATTAAAGTATCAGTCTACTGATGAAAATATTGGAAACGCGATTTACATTCCTAAAAAGACCAAACACCGTGAGAGGCTAAGACCGAGAAAATTAATCTACCGTTCAGCACGCACCGGTGCTGCTAGACTGCTAATATAATCATATCAAAAACCAAAACTGGTAAAAGGGGCCGCCAAGTTTGGAGTGATATCAACACACCAAACATTTGCAAAGTTAATCGCACCGCATAATAGTTCGAAGGTTAAATGAAAACTAGAACATTGCTACTTTCGGTAGCAATGTTCAAGTTTTCATTTATCGTCCAAAGTATTATTCAGTGCGATTAAGTTGGCGAATGTTTCGATGTGTCGATATCACTCCTTTGAAGGGCCGAACCATTCGTAACTTGGCGGCCCCTTTTACCAGTTTTTGATTTTGATATGATATCATTCCTTTTTTTTCATTGCGTATTGACTCAACTCCACTACCGTGCAGATGTGTAATAAAGTGTCACTTCAACAAGAAATTGCTTTTCTAAAATTTGCTACTTTCTTTTGCTGATAGGCCGAACCATTGTCAAGTTAGTCTCCTCTTTATAAGTCGTTGGTTTGGTTTTAATTTTGTTGTAATTTGTTTTTTTAGTTAGTTTTGGTGTGTTAATATCACTCCTTTGAAGGGCCGAACCACTCTCAACTTGGTGGCCTCTTCACCAGTTTTTGGCTTTGTTTATTTTGCTTTGTTTTTAGAGTTGGTTTATTTCTATTTTTCGTTAATTGGACGTGAATATAATTTCTTTGCAACGTTGTTTAGATTTATCGTGATACATTAGTTTGTGTCTAGGCACACACGTCAGTATGAACGTTGTCATTGTCCGAACTTTGGCCTTCCAATGAGAGACGATCCCGACAATACTAACAATGGTTATAACAATATTTTCGTACTTACGCGCCCTCCCACGCCATTCCTGTTACGCCGCCAAGCTCCAAACCATAAAAGGTGCGCAGTTCGTATTGTACTGCAGCCATTCGCCCAATTTCATAGCTGGAAGCCTTCCCGTTACCACGGTATCGATGAATAATCACCGTATGGAAATTAACATGGGGATGAGCGGAGTAGCAAGCTAGTAGCTAGTAGCTATAATAGTAGCTAGGTAGCTAGTAACTAGTAACACATTTACAACGTTGTTGAGGGTCAGATTTTGCATTGAAAGCAGCTTAGCTGGCATTCCTACACGAGTTAATTTTTGTGAGGTGGCTCATTGCTCACGATTTCAACACAATTTAAGCTTTTGTACCGCATTATTATTTTTCCCCTGGTACCTGAAATGTGCCTAACTGTGCTTCAAGATACACTGACGCTATGACGTCGCGCTACAATGGTTTACAACCTCGACAATTGAATTGATGTGATGTTTGTTGTGATGTTTGTTGCCTAACTTGGCGCGACACACTAGCGCGTGTCTAGATATTCACTGCGACAAAAGGAACAGATGACTATGACAAAGTGAAAACGAAGTGCTATAAACATGCGCAACAATCACCTTAAAGTTGACTACAACTATGGGACACATCGAGTGCAGTGCACATTAACAATGAATTGTTTCAATGTTGCGGGAACAATGACGACGATTAACTGAAAGCTGGAGTGTACTTGCTTACTGAATGCTGGGTTTCTCCGTGAATGAGTTTTCATTCAGTCAAACACCTGTATGCGACTTTCCCGGGCTGCGCCAAAAATTTGTCAGAATATGCCTGTTAACATTGTAGCGTTGAATAAACATGGGAAGGTTGTAGGGTGGCAAAGAGGAGGAGGGAGAATAGAGGGAGAAGAATGGGATGGGGGAAGGGGCAAGTGGGAGGGGTGAGTGATATGGGGAACGGGATGGGGAGAAGAGGATATACCCCATTACCACTTCCAAAATCTCGGCAGAAAAGTCCCGTTAACATTGTCCCATTGAGCAGACATTGGGAGGGTTGTGGCGAGGAAGAGGGAAGGAAAAAAATGGGGAAAAAAGGAAGAAAGTAGTAGAAAAGTGATGTTTTCAACCAGAAGTGAATAGAGTAGTAGAAAAGTACTCTTTTCGACCAGAGGCGAACAGACAAAATGGCGGCACTTCCGCCTACTGGTTTCATCGTTCTGGATGATGCCCTTAACCCCTCTGTGACCACGTTTGTTTACCTTTCTGTAAGCACCTGATTACCCTAAGTTCGGTTGCCATTCATTATCTTTACAGGTGGGCATTTTTCGAGCTTTGCTATTATTTCCGTAAATTTTGCATTGCCAGTGTTTGAAAAACAATTTCACAATTATAGGTAGGGCTAAACGATTTTACGAAGCTTCGACACTTTAGAAATTTGATATGTCTATTTTTTGTACTCTTATTGCTCTCATATCATGTAAATGAATTAAACAACTACGGATCAAACCAAAAAGAAAAATAGAAAAAAGGCATTTCTAGTTGCCGGCATGAAAATATACACTACCTGTAAATTTTAGCATTCAGTTCCTGGATGATGTCTACCCTGGAGGGATCAAAACTCTCTGGGTACAACCAGCTCAGCAACCCATTTGTGCATGCGTCCATGAATGGTGTTATAGCGTCAGCCAGCCATCTCTTTTCCTCCAGCCACCGACCGCTCAACACGCTAACCCGCATCATCTTCATTTTTCACTTTCTCTTTCGCTTTTGCCCCATCTTCAGCTTCAGCTTCAACCTCTTGCAAGTCTTTTGCCGGCCGCTGCTACCTCCAGCCTTCAAGTTGGATAGTCTCGCTTTTGGCAGAACTTCTTGACATAGCACTGGACCCGCTCGTTCAACGTCTGATCTTCCCAAATCAGACTGCTGCCATATCATCTTTTGCTTTTGCTTTTGCTTTCGCTCCCTGATTCACCGACTTCCCTCACCAGCTGAATTCCTCAAGTTGGACCTCAGCCCACCTCATCTGTCGTCTTTCGCGTTCGTCTTTCGTCTCAGTCTTCTTCTGTTCAACCATAAACCAGCAGCCATGCTTGCTTACACATGAACAAGACAGAAGTGCATCCCGTTATATTAGTCTCATTTTGTTTGTCTCATTTTGTTACCATCAACAACAACCGGACCAAATCAGCTGCTCGTTCAGCCTTGACTCCAGTCCATCCAAACCTCTCCGAAGTCCGAACTATGCATCAAGTACATCCTCCAGAAAACAATTCATCACAGACAGAACCTCAATGCAAAAGAACTGAATCAGCTAAAGAAAAATTGCTCTTCCGTTTCGAAACACATAACTGCCCTCAAAACCAAACTCGCCAATGCTGAGAAGATAATTTCTGCATACAAATTCAACATTGCCAATTTAACTGCCAGCTACCACCACCTCCGTCGTCGCATGGAGCTAGCCGAAGCTAAGTTCAAACGACTATCGCCCCTCCCTCTTTCGGGTCAGACTAGAAAACCAATCTTCAAAATGTACCATCCCCAACCTCCCATTAATCCAAAGGTATCTCGAATGCAACATGCCACACGAACCACTGAAATCCTTCCAAGTGTACAGTACCCGTTAGGCTCTTTCGTCCTAACACAGGATCAACCTCCAACCCAATCTATCAACAAACCACCAAGACTCCCAGAATTCGCCTGCCGTGAACACTTTGGCATGGGCCAGGAGTGAATTAGGGCCAACCAAGCTATGCTACCAGAAAAATACATTGCTCGCCAGGTGTGGCAATTTGTTAACACACCAGTCTTCCAGCCCTACAATGCAGAAATGAAGAAGCTGTTTTTAACCTGCACTCGACAACGCACTAGATTAGACTGCCGTGCTCGTGCAACGGGCTACCGTTTCTCTTCACTTCCGGGCTTTAAAATTCAACCCTTTCGACAACTCAAAAAAAAAATTACTTGTGGTCGGAATGGGTACTTTCAGGAAAGCCGGTGTTTCTGTTGCACCTATAAGCTTGCAACCGGACTATCTGCAACAGCAAATTCCAGTGAACTTTCAAACCCACCTGAAATCATACACCTAAACGACAGTCCATCGGAACCACTTCGCTTTTACTTCAAGACCATATTAGAGTTAAACTCCCTTCCCCCCTTCCTTCGCAACAGATTGAATGAGGTTGAAAGGGGTTCTTCATAGGCACTGGGGTGTTTCGTGCAACGGCAATTAACTCACCCGAACCCCTCACATGCACACGTAACAGTTGGCAAAATCCTCTTCTCGAACTGGAACAAAAATTAATTAAAAAAAAACGAAGTTCAAACACATTCCAAATTATCTCCCACTATTTTAAGAAAATTACGCAACTTTGTCTGTAACAACCCTTCATCACCCACCCTTCATTGGATCTCTGCTTTTCCACCACGAAGACATCTTATGATGTGATGCAACCCCACCAACACTCAACTCGGAAAAACCCCATCAGGCGTCCTACACAAAAGACACCCAACCAACAAGGTACGCTACCCCCCGCCCAAAAAATTTTTTTTAATTTCCCTCCTCCACCTTCTCTCTTCATCATTCAAAACTAGCCCCGAACCAACTCGCTTCGTTAATGGAACATTCCTTCCCATTGCAGATAGCCTTTGCACATTAAAGTATGCCGAGACTAGTCGCAGATAGCCTCAGTGCGGTGAAATCTTCCAAAAGACAGTCCCATTGGGAACCCAGCTCACTCCCTTGGGAACCCAGCTCACACCCTTGGGAACCCAGCTCACACCTTTGGGAACCCGTCATGTGGTGTCCGCTACTAGTGACTGACGAGGTCAACCGTAAACGCAAAAAAAATACAGGTAGTGTATATTTTCATGCCGGCAACTAGAAAGCCCAATTTTACCTGGGGTATAGGTCAAAATTGGTTTCTATTGCCTAACTGAAAATATACATTACCTGTACCCACCCGACCTCCCCTCTTGAGTCACCAACATGACATATCGAGAGGAAAAGTAGATGGCTGGCTGACGCCATAATGCCATTTATGGAAAGTCTGCGCATGCTGGCGCTTGGGCAGATGGGTTGCTGATCTGGGCGTACCAAGAGTGTTTTGATCCCTCCAGGGTAGACAGCATCGAGCAACTGACTGCAGAAATTTACAAGTAGTATACATTTTCAGTTAGGCAATAGAAACCAATTTTGACCTTCCCCCCTGGTAAAATTGGGCTAATTGGTTTCGTACGGTTAGTAACCCTTAAATCGTTGCATCGTCCGATTTTTTTCCTATAAAAACAGCATCCAGCGGTTGCTCGTTTCAATTAATATATTGATTAACATAATAAAAAATGGAAGGGAAGGAAAGGGCTCTCAGTGGCCTTTTTTAATGCTTCACATAAACGAATGATATGAATGCTTTTGGTTTATTGATCGCATGTGCATGTGCGTGCTAAGCTCCATATAGAGACTGACCTGCCATCTATTTCAGCTGTAATATAAATTGGGCGTTTACTGGCTGATGTTCAAAATATATCCAGGCCCTTTCTGCATCAAACTCCCCTCTAATGAGAGAAGATGTTAGACCGGGAGATGGTAACAAAATAATCACTTCTTATACCACGGTTGTGACGTCATGCTAACTGAACGCCATGCCAGATTTCAATAGGTTAAGTAATAGATATCCGTGTGGTCTAGCCATTTTAACGGCGATATTTGCTCGTCTGTGAGAAATGACTAGTCCAATATCGAGGGGGTGGATGAAAATCGCACGAGCACTGAAAGCGCGAGTGCTGATTTCCCTCCACGCCCTAGATATTGGACTAGCCGTTTCGAGCAGACGAGCAAATATTGCTATTAAAACGACTAGACCTCACGGATATGTGTTTTAATGGTAAGGTGTGACATAGAGCCAACATATCTAGTTATTTTAGATTTAAACAAATTTTATTTGAAAATTTTTGTGTGAATTAGAACGTAATTTCCTGAACTCAAACTTCCGGTTTAAACTTCCTGTCTACGAAAGTCTCACGTATGGGAAGACGTCCCTATATCCAGTCCCAGTCACCAACTTTTCTGTTTAAGGTAAAACCATATTTTTTTTACTTTATCAGTTTAAATAATATATAGCGTATAAAATTCGCTATTCGCTTGAGTCTCGTAGGTGTTTAGATGTGTTTAGGAAGTGTCAGTAGCGTAGTTTTCGTACCGTCGGAACGAAAGGTTGCCGGGTCCGGGTTGGACCATTCCTCCATGGATGGGGGTTTGGAAAGGGGGGTAGCATAGTACGCGAGGTTGGTTTTTTTTCCGTTTTAGTGCGGAAAATGTCGCCAGGCTACAAATGTGCTATTTGCTTGAGTCTCGTAGGATTTTAGTGTATTTAGATGTTTACAAGTGTCAGTAGCCTAGTTTTAGTACTGTCAGAACGAAAGGTTGCCGGATTGGGCCATTCCTGCATGGGTGGGGGCCTAGCATAGTAGCCTACTCGGGTTTGTTTTTTTCGTGTTAGTACGATGAATGTCGTACGATGAATGAATGTGCCTACTTATGTTGGTTGCAATGGGGAGTGCTGGTTGAATTTGTGTTGTGTACGGTAGTTTTGCAAAGTCGGTCATTATATGTCACATGTCACCTCGGCTGGAGCAGGGGTTGTGTAGACCCCGGAAAAAGTGTTAGGTTATCAAAAAAAAGTGTGGGTTATCAAAATTAACTCACGGTGACGTGTGTGGTTTGCAGATTAACCGTATATAACGGCTATACTTTTAGCATTGGGATGTGTTGGCGTGACGTCACCACCGTTCATTAAATCCCATTAACTGTGACCGAAAGTGTGTGTCATCGCAAAAAGTGTAGGTTATCAAGTTACCCCTTACTTTTGCCGATAACCCACACTTTTGACACTTACAGATGACATGACCATGGAACGCCCACACCAACGATTAAATACAACATCCAAAAACGTAATGCAATAAAAAAGTACAAAAGGAGTTACTGACTTGCCCGAATGTTCCGAATAAAAAACCTATCCCTACTAATTCACACATGTCTGGCCCATACCTAAGTGTGTTCACTCCGTCAACTCATCCCTCCCCCACTCCACAAACTAAAATGGAAGACCTTCATTCATCCCGACATACCTATTTCCGTATTTTTTTAACAATTCTCAAACTACAAACGTACAAAAAGCATTACTTACCTTGCCGTAATGAGCCGGGTAAAGTCCAGAATACACCAATACCCGATATCTACCTGATGCTGATTCTAAATGGCGTGAACACCTCCCAACATTCAACTTTGGAAATTTGAGCTTCCATTCAAATGATGCATCTGCCTAACTCCCACTCACCCCCACCCTTCACAAACTTGAGCTAACTTCCCAAGGACGCATCCGTCTAACACCCACCTCCCCCTCCACAACTAAAATGGAATGACCTTCATTCATATCGACATACTGATTCCCGTATTTCTTGAAGCAATTTTCATAAACAGAAAATCGCTTTTATTAAATACCAGTTAGCTTGACATCCTAACCATGGTATAAATTAGTTATGGTGAGAAACTCACAGTTACCGATTATTACACCATGGCTGCGATGATTGGCCCGCCTCGAGTGCCGACTACCTACCCTTTTTCATTAAAACAACAAAGAATGAACACTCTTTATCATTGCTGTCATGCAAAGAATTAACATATTCCTCTGTTTCACTGTAGCCATAAAAAGAGTGAACATGCTCGGCCTATTGCATTAATTTTCTTCATTTTAATAGGCTGTCACAATATTCGTTTCCATCTGTCGTCCCTCGCCTATGGTTCGTCACATGCAAAATATATATGTATAGATACGAACATTCCAAAAGGCCGACTGGTAAAACGGCAGAAAAAAAAATAGGTAACATCTAAAACAAAATTAGGAAAATAGAATTTCGTCTTGAAATCTTAAACCCTGAATCCTTTATAACTTAAAAAACCTTAAAAAGCCTAATATGCGATGACTCGTAAGATATCCTCATTTAAGCCGTTTGGTTTATCATGTCCTACGGTGTTGATGTGCTTTCTAACATCAACGTCTCTTCTTTTATCA
Organism: Lithobius niger; assembly: GCA_023313725.1. Taxonomy (NCBI): domain Eukaryota; kingdom Metazoa; phylum Arthropoda; class Chilopoda; order Lithobiomorpha; family Lithobiidae; genus Lithobius; species Lithobius niger. The sequence continues at coordinate 2,662 of JAHWFP010190246.1, read as the reverse complement.
TCAACAAAACCACCTCGTTTTGTTTTCTTCCTCCCCCCCCCCTCTCCCTGGTCATGTTCCAGAATTTATAACGAGTGCGGTTGTGGGTTCAAGACTTTAAAAAACATACTTTAGACTAGTTTAACAAAGTATTGTAAGGTATTAGGGTGTCTGAGTTTCTACCTGTCGGCCTTTTATACTCGTTGGCCTTCTGGTGTTTCGGCCTTTGGTACCTGTCGGCCTTCTGGTGTGTCGGCCTTTTGTACCTGTCCGTTTTTTTGGGCTGTATGCCGTTCATCTGTCGGTCTTATGTATGTCGGCCTTTTGAACCAGACCCTATTAAAGGACACTGACCGCTTGGAAAGTGTCCAACGGCATTTTACAAAATCATTACTAGGCATGTGAGATTTGCCATACTGTGAAGGCTAAATTTTACTCGATTTCCTGGAGCTTCGAAGGCTGAACGCTGATCTTACTCTTGCATTTAAGACCATCTACGGGCTCTTATTGGCCAACACTTCTTCAAATTAAGTCCTGTAACCTGGAAGAGGACCCACAGTTACAAACTAACCATTCTGCACGTAAAACTGAATTGTAGACCCAATTTCTTTGCCATTACAGTTGCCCGAGTTTGGAACTTATTGTCCAGGGTGACACTATCAGCTTCCCCTGTGGATACTAGATAGGTTCCAAAAGATTGTTGTCATTCGTCGACTTATCGTCATTTTTTAAAATTTCTTAGCACTACGCACATTAATTTATACACCTCTTGTTTGTCATTTTACATTGTTTTCATAATGGGTTGAGAGGCGAGTTGGAAGGAGTCAAGCATATTAAATTTAGTGCAGTCTTCTGTGTGCCATCTCTTGTATCCAGATGCATTTCCCACATCATTTCCCGCTTCTTAAATGTCGTCCTTTGTTGGCTGGATGTCAGTGATTCAAATGGGGTCCTTTTACTGAACTGTTTGCTATTGTGCATAACATGTTTTTATTCACTTATTTATTATACACTAGCATCGTACACGGTTTCGCCCGGGGATTTGTTTGACCCGTGGTTGTTTCCCAGTATTTTCTCGGTGCTGCCTTTCTGTCAATCGTCTCCCTCCGCAACGCAATGTCGTAATCAAATAGTGGCTCTAACATAAGAACTGCCCCACCAACGGGCATCCCTCCCCACTCCCAGTAGCGTGCGAAAAACAACTGCCCTTCGTACATGACGACATTTAAGACATGCCTTTGCAATGACTGCGCAGAGCAAATTGTTAGTCGAGGCAACAATGTGCCAATTTCAACTTCTTTTCAGGGCAACAACGTCCCAGTTTCAACTTCAAGCCAAAGAATTGACACACTCGCACGTTTTCATTGTTCCCCTTCCGGGGTTTTCATTGTTCCCCTTTCGTCATTGCGGTTGCTTCATTTCTACAATGAGACTTTGGTTTATAATGTAAGAAGAAGAAGATAAAACATCAATGTTGGCCAACCTTAAATTATAAAGCCGACCAATAATGGTTCACGATGCTCCACTAAACATTGTTATCAAATTTTGGGGAATTGCATGGAGGAAAAACAATCCATCCACTTGAAAAATCCACCTTGGCAGGGATAAATGGTTCTGCTTGTTTTTCCAAATGCTTTAGCAGCTGTGATTTGTCTTTCTTATTTAATGATCCTCCAAATGAACTAAGGGAAACTGATGTTAGTGGAAACTGAAGTATCATAACAAGCTCTAGATTTTGCTGCAGTGCAAGGACAAACAACCTACCAAAACTATTGCTGTCAACTTTACTTCCTGAAGCACCTTGTCTTTTGATGAATGCTTGACCGTCATTCCGTCTGAAGCAAATGTTGAGGTTCTCATCTATCGAATTGTCTGCTCAAATTTCGATGGGTCTGTTTTTAATTATTTTTCAAGCTGTTTTCGTAGCTGCTGCCCAAATAACTTTACTTCCAGTAAGTAGGCGTTTGTATTTGTGGTTGCCGCTTTCCTGTAGAAAGGATATAAAGGTTTATTGTTGATGCATTCATCAAATGGAACTATGGACGACTCGGCATAGTTAATAATACCTTAAGATCTTCACTTCAGTTCCAGAAAACGGGATTGTTGTTTACTTTACTGGGAGACGAGCTTTTTCAAACATAGCACTGAACCCTGGATGGCTGGTATTCATCAAGGTTGAGTGATATCCATCCATACATCACGCATCGTTAGGATAGTTTTTATTCCATTTCTGAGGGACTAACTCACCGACCAGAAACCGACTATCGACTAATCAGTACCGATTACTAGCAGCCACGCCATGCAAACGCATTTTTGCTGCCTTTTGATCATAAGTTAATCAATGCCACCTTAAAATCCATCCCCTATTCAGGTTCCCTGCTGATGCAGTTGTTTCACAAATGTGTGTTTCACAAATTATATACACAAACATTTTCTGTATTTCTACAGTGTGATGACGAAACAGTTGGTATAATTCAGTCATACTTACCCAGTCCACTCATTTATTTCTACCCGATGTCCCTTCACCAAGTTATTTTATGAAAACCTATTTAGAAACGTAGCAAATGCCTATTAAATTATTTACCGTACAGTAACTAACACACTCCTTACCTCTTTAAAAGTTGATGCAGAAGGAATGAAAAATGTACTGCGCATCAGTAACTAGCCACCAGCCACAGACGGC
>JAHWFP010190243.1:0-13213 GCA_023313725.1 Lithobius niger | reverse complement strand
CATGTTCTATCGATAATTTGTCCTGTCTATCACATGTCCTGTCGATCAAATGCCCATATCGATCATTTTGCTGATGGCCTGGTGTCGTAAAGTTGTCCATCAATCAGATTGGTGTCGATCACTTTCTTGTCTCTAACCCAACCTAACAAAATAGAATACTAGAAGAATTGAATGGGCAGCAAAAAAAACCTGTAATTGTGTAAAATTGGTAAAAATATTACACATCATTTCACTGCCCTAATATCTTCTAGAAGCTACGACATATTCTGTTCTGAATGTGTGATGTGATGGCCATGCATTTACAATTTCAGACTGTGCCAAAGACATAGAATGTCCTCTGTGTATGGAAGGAAAGAACACATTCTGCCTGAACGGAACATGCAAATGTCAAGGTGAGGATATGTGGAAATGCTGCCCGAAAACTCTGTATGCCCCTTAACGTAATTAATCATACCATGTGCAGAAGAATGAGATAACAAAATATTTCCCAAACCAAAAAACCTGGCACCCTGAATCTAATGATGATTTCGTAATGCTAGCTATTTTTCGTAGATAACAGGATGGAAAGCTAGATTTGCTTGATCAGTGATAAATAAACACATATGCACCTATTTCAGATGCTTTTGGACCTAAATGTCAGACTGAGTCGAGGGTTCAAATCCTGTACAGTCAGTCTGAAATTTCACTTGAAAAGGCAACGGAAATAAATGTTGTATCTGTATTCCATACAAGGTTCAAGTTTTCTTGTGCCATTTTCTTGTGCCAAACGACGAACGACTTGTCATTGACCTGCAGGTAGAGGACCATTTCGGCAATAGTGATCATTGCATTGTTTCTTTCTCTTTAAACCCGCTTAATACGGAAACTGGCTACTCGAGAAAAAGGGTACTTTCCAAGGAACTAGGTAGACTCAATTTTGAAGGCCTTAAATCCTCACTTACTTCTGTAAATTGGGAAGAACTAATCTTTTCGGTACACTTAGACATAAACAAGGCTTGGAATTGTTTCCAAGACATCCTACTGGCTTACAAAAGGCTACATACAGATAAACCAAAGCCTAGGAAAACTAAATCGCAGGATCTTCCCATATATCTTATTAAACTTCGCCGGCGAAAACTTGTACTATGGAAGCGACTCAAATCACATCCATGTGCAGAAACCAAGCTTGAATATAATAATTTACGTAAACTTTACTCAGACAGTATAGAATCATGGCATAGTTCACGTGAAGTGCAGGCTATCCGTGAGGGCAATCATGCTGCCCTTTTTAAATTGTACCGCCACAGAACGTCTATTACACGCTCAATCCCTCCATTTAAACTTGGAAACCTTTATCAAACGGAAAATTTTGGTAAGGCTGAAACTCTCAGCCACATTTTTACCTTAAACGCCATTAAAGATGACTGCGCACCTATGCCTACCTGCGATACCCTAGCACCACATACTGTAACATGTAATTGTCATTTTCTCTGAACCATTAGTTCTTACGGCAATAAACAAACTTAAACCAAGCCACTCTTGCGGACCAGATAGTCTATCTGCTTTTTTACATAAACAGCTGAAATATGAAATTTGCTACCCCCTTACAAAACTATTTCAACTATCTTTTGCACAGGGAAATATCCCAGAAATATGGCGCACTGCACTTGTTACCCCAGTTTTTAAACGGGGATCACCTTCTGACCCAACTAACTATCGCCCAATCGCCCTTACATGTGTAGCATGTAAGATTATGGAATCCATTATTCGTGATGTTATATTGGAATACCTGGGCAAATATTCTATTATAAATACCGACCAATTTGGCTTCATGCCACATAGATCTGCAACACACCAGTTGTTGACAGTCCTTGACCGCTGGACGAGCGCACTTGACGTGGGCGTACCCTCTGATACTATATACTTTGACTTCAAGAAGGCATTCGAGTCCGTTGTGCATCGTAAGCTCCTTTTTAAAACTGCCAAATGTGGCATTACTGGCGATCTACAAATTGGATCTCAGCATGTTTACGAAATAGATCTCAACAGATAAATATTGAGAATACTTTGTCCTCCAGTGTCTCTGTACCCTGTGGGGTTCCACAGGGATCTGTTCTCGGGCCCCTGCTTTTTGTAATTTATCTAAATGACCTGAAATTCTGTAACGATCAGACGTTTGGATTTAAATTTGCTGACGATATTAAAATTTGATCGGAAAACTATTTTTTCTCAAGGTAAGTGGCACTCGATTCCGAAATCTGTAATGTTGTAAATTGGGCAAAGACATGGCAGTTACCACTCTCAGTTCCTAAATGCTTTACATTTCATGTTGGTTCTGAAAATACATCGTCCCAACTACTGCTTAGAACAAACTATCCTACCAGCAGTTGCTGAAGTCCATGATCTTGGGATTTGGTTTACCCAAAATCTTAAGTCATCACTCCATTGCCGAAAGGTCTGTGTCCTGACTTTTCAACGTGCAGCAATAGTAAACAGATGTTTTACCTCAGGAAACAATCATATTAAAGTTTGGGCTTTCAAGGTGTTTGTGCGGCCCATCCTCGAGTATGCTACCTCAGTTTGGTCCCCTTTTCTACTTGGGGATATTGATCTTCTAGAGTCGGTCCAGAGAAAGTTTACGAAGCGATTACATGGCTTCCGTGATTTAAATTATGTAGATCGTCTTGCTAGGACAGGCTTGGAATTACTTGAAATACGCAGAATTAGGTTTGACTTAATTTTGACTTACAAAATTCTGAGAGGACATACCGCAGTATATCACCTATTTTTTGATTTGGCACCACGTTCGGTAAACACTCGTGGCCATGACTGGAAGCTCTCTGTCCAGGCAGCACGAACAAATAGCCGCTTAAACTTCTTTTCAGTCCGGATTGTCCGCATCTGGAATGCCCTGAGCGCCGAAACTGTGGACCAGTCGACAGAGCAGGGTTTTTGTAGAAAGCTTAGTATGGAGAACCTTCAGCCCTTCTTGAAACGACCGTTAACGGCAATTTTGTAGCTCGGATGAGGAAAAAGTTTGTCTAATCCCCTTTCAATATCTAGATTGTCTAGAATAAGGCACGGTGCTAGTGGCTCACCACCCTTCCGTTGTCCGACTGCCTAACGGTGGTAAAGCCAAATTATTATTATTATTATTATTATTTATATTTATATTTTTAAGATTCATGGAGGCGTACTTGTCTTGATTTTTGTCAGCAAGCTGGCTTGCTAATACTTGTAGTATGTAGGGCAGGCTTGATCGGTGTGTTGGGTGGTGGTACTTGCCCCTCCTGCTAGATTATCAGGGGGTAAATATCAGACCCCTTTCTTGCAACTTTCAAAACATTTATCATACCCTTACGAAGTTAATTAAGAGTGGTTATACTGCAACGCATAACATCTTAAGTTTAATATCCTAGTATCTGATACTGCATATGGCCAGGAATTACGAAGTAAGGGAGAAGTGGGATGGCAGGGCAATTTGCTCATAGTTGCATAGGCTACATTGCAAAGTTATTGGCCAAGTTAATTGTGCAATAATTTGTTTGGATAGGGAGAGGTAAAGTTCGTTAGCACCCCACAAATAATTTCTTGGTCCAGCTATGGTAGGCAGTTTCATCCTCATGAGCCAAAAAACGTAGCAGTACGAAAGGAGGATGAGGACAAATATACCAAAATGAACCAAGGCCTTATTTCTTCCTTACTAACCAATCCGAGCCTTCGGTGCGAGATGAGACAATAACCCTAATCATGCAACTCTGTTCTGTGTTGTCAGCATTTTTGTTCCAATTTCACACTAGCAAACTCGAGTTGACAATCATGTCCCACATGTGAAATTATTACTTCTTTAGGTCGTGAAGCCTTACAGGTTACAGAACCGAAATTAGCAGTCAATATTAGTAAGGAATAATGTTCACGTCATTGAGCGTCTTCGTTTATAAGCTAGGTCTTGGTCATACAGCTTTTGGCATAACGTATATTAAAATTTATTAAAAAGGGTATTGTGTGGACAGATCGTAAATAATACAATTCTATCACTGGGTTATTCGATTGTTTAAAATTAGTACCATGGCACAACTGCAGGAAGTTTTTAAAATTCCAAATGCCGATAACGCTAGAAACTATGTTGCGAGATGACAAAATTATACATGGTGCAACTGTGCAGGTTTTAGTTTACCAAACAGTCGTGTAAACGATTATAATGCAGCATGACAAAAATCTAAACTGATGGTCTTTAAATGAAGTAAGTAATGTTCAGCGATACCTGAAGAAGGTATAGCAGAATCACAGATTTTTATGATTAAATTTTTACTGAAATACAGCATTAGACAAATATTATGTTATGGCATCAGGCAGAGCCTTTTCTCCACCATTTACAGGCCGATAAGCAACGAAGGGGAGTTACGGGTCGCATGATCCTTCTGAAATGCCGTATTATCTGACTGCAGAAGGGTCCCTAAGATCCCAGATTTACGGACAAAAAAGACCCTAAGGTCCAAGGTCGACGGTAAAAGTTTCCCTGAAAGGTCCCCAAATTTGAGAACTAAATATGTTTATGTTACTCGAATCAAGGAAAAGGCAATTAAATTTGGTCATGTTGCAGTGTTGAGATATGGAAGAAGCTTTTCTATATTTCTAGTCATTTTGGACGAAACTGAGTAAAAGATCTCACCATTATTTTCCACTTTTCGATGATTGTTCTTAAAAATTTGGTCTGTGTCTGAAGGTGAGGTGACACCAACCCCTCCCCCATACTCAAAAGGTCAGATTTCAGAGAGATCCATAATGTTGACCTATGCCTAACCGTCCAATCTTGAATAGCTGGCTATACGGACCTGATTTATAATTCCCAATGGACAGTGTTGGAGTAGTGGTAAGTTTAACTAGGTATAAAAATGTAACACATAATTTTCTGTGACTGGTTACCCATGTTTCTCTTCTTCACTCGTTAAAGTATGATAAAAGCGTATAGGCTCAAATCTGTGTAACTGCGTACTGCCTTTTTTTTTGCCTTAGAATGTATCGTAGCAGAAACATGCCCTGACTGCTCGAGCAAAGGAAAGCTTCAGGACTGCGTGTCTGGAAATTGCGATTGTCGAGGTTAGTCACAAAAACCTAACAAAATTTTCCCAATTTCAGAGTACTTAAATTTTTACGAGGACATGTTCTTCTCATTGCTCTTCGTGCAATGAGTTAAGGGATGGCTCGCCTCTTGGATGTTGGACTCCACCTCTATCTGTGAATGGCGTCAAACTGTAACATGATCGTGACCAGATTCCAACCTCTTTTTCGACAAGGGCTCCAGGACAAAACACTTAATTAATTACTTGATACTGCATGTAGGTGCAAACCTGCAATATTTAGCTAAATGTTCGATAAACGAGTGGCACCAGCCCGGATGGAATTTGCGAGTGAAGTGAAAAAGATGAAACTCCATCACAGATGGTGTGTTTCACGACTTTGCTATAAAATACCTATTTCACCAAAAGGCATGAACTCTCAACTAAATAGTTTTCACATGCACGAAAGGTAAGGATAAGTTAAACTATAGCGTAAATGTCATATTTCTGGAGCATTAGTTTCTCCAGGAGCTGCTTTCAGAAAAAAAGTTTAAATTTCTACACATTTATATTATAGTTGAACGCCATCATAGCAAGCAGTATACCATCCCCTTAAATACCATGCAGTATACCATTTCAATGATCAAAAAATGTTAGCATATTCATCCTCGTAGGTTCATTCCTCAAGTGCCAAGGTAATGAATTAAGCTGATGAATTCAAGCTAATGAGTTATTGAAAAAAATACTAAACAATCATTGATCCAATCATTGAACAATCATTAATGCATATGGAAGTTAATGAAAAACGTCCTTGTATTCCAGATTGCGACAAAGACTTGGAATGCCCCAAATGTCCAGCCGGAAAACATGCGTATTGTGTAAGCGGAACGTGCAAGTGCCAAGGTAAGAATCTTTCAAGTAAAACTTACAATTCCCGAATAGGCATTGATCTTCAGTGCACCTTTTCATTGTTGCTTTGTAATGAATTTCAATATGCTGCCGATTTTTGGCCAAACGGCATTCTCGTACAAGATATTAATAAAATTCAATCTGTTCTACTTTATGTACGCGTCACCCAATCAATACAATATACTAACTGTATATGTATTATAAGCATTGCTGTTTTTCAAACTGCATTTTGAAGCACCTGTTTCATCAATTGCAATTAAATGTTGTTCAATGAGAGTGTGTTGGGCCCATCTTTAATCACCCAAAGCAGTAACACTAATTTTGCACACGAAGAGAGTACACTAAGAACTGGTTTACTGATACGTTCGTTTCAACCTCGCCGATGAATTGTTTACATTCACAATTTACGAATTATCCATGAGTTAAGAATGACACTTATTTTGAGGAAGGAAAAAACTCTTTCTGCACCTGCGGTATCTTAGATGGCAACAAACAAATTAGTTTCCTATTTGTTTTGTAGTTGTGTCAAATATTTCATTTATTTTTCACTGCAGAATGTGTGAAAGCTGAAACGTGTCCTGATTGCTCAAGTCAAGGGAAGTTACGAGATTGTCTACTTGGAAATTGTGCTTGCCGAGGTACAGAAAAATATTGCTTATATAATGGTGGTGTAGTGTTCAATGGCCACTCTTGTCTTTCATCCTTCTGTAAACTGTTGTTTTCCTTACTTTTAATGTAGGCTTCCATACAGTGATACTTCCAGTTGATCAAAGGTTTATTCGATATAGAGATACTAAGAGTATACGCTACCCTCAGCATCCATTGCAGTTACTAAGTGGTTCTGAAGAGCGCACGCGTTGGTTTTTTTCTCAGTGCATGAAACATTTAAAAAATAATAATTTCCAATCACTCATCAATGCCTTCACCAAACATCTTCTGGAGCCGATAACCACACCATCCCAAGCTCTGTTCACGTGAATGCCTTGATACAAATATACGAGCCGTTCAGCAGCATGTCACAAGTAAAGATTTGGCTCTAAAGAAATATATTTTTGGCAGCTTAACGACTGAAGGACAGGGTCACTTCATTTTGCCACACACAAATAGATCACGAATGCAAGACGGCTGCTGCTCTTAATTCGCTGATTCCGCCAGTTCGAGGTGTTTGATAAGCAATTTAAAGTTGGTTTTACAATTAGCATCATCAGAACGTCTTAATGTTATGTACGTTGCCTTTGCCACTGGCGAAACTGGCGATGAATTAGAATGGCGATGGACAGACGTAGCATATAACATGTTTTATTACCATTGGTAAGACGAAACATCAGGAGGTTTATTACTGGACTTCGAACTCAGTCTGCCAAGGTGATAGCTTTCAAACCACTTACCAGATCGTGATCAAAACTTGTTATGAACTTAAATCTGAGTGTGGCTAAAATTTTCAACCTTTTCTGAACACGGGAAAATGGTACCCGTGTTCAGAAAAGGTTGAAAATTTTAGCCGCACTCAGACTTAAGTTCACAACAAGTTTGATCGCGATCTGGTAAGTGGTTTGAAAGAAATCATCTTATCAGACTGACAAGAGTTCAAAGTCTAGTAATGAACTTCATAATGTTTGGTTTTGCCATTGGTAAGTGACACGTTCTATACTATGTCTATCCAAGTGACCCGTAGTGCCTTACATCTTGAGATAAATTACCTGGTCATACGCATGGTGTTAGATTTATGTACTTCATCGTGGTAGTGCTCTGGCATACATGGTTACATTCACTGTCATGGCACCTTATTTAAATTCAGAGAATTTTGTAACAAATTATTATATGTTAGGAATTTTGACTCAACATAAAAATAACGCGCTTGGATTGCATAACTCAGACGGATTGTGGTTATGTAATCCACACAACTATAACTTTCTTATTAAGGTTATGTGGATTATTATGGTTCTGTAATACCACCCAGTACACATTATGGTCAGATGAATTCAGTTCTACCATATGAACATATCTGCATAGTAATAAACAGTAAATCGAATGCACAGCTGACCAAATTCGAAAACGTTCTGAATTACTTTATTTTATTATTAACCATGTATGCTAATTTGTCTTACTCTAACTGAAAGTCAGTCTTTGAAAATCTTACATTACATAATTTTCAACAATATTCACTGCTCACAATATGTGATCCTGTAGAGCGATCAAGACTGACGTGTGGATGTACAATATCTGGAAATGAAACACTAAATTGAAAGACTGATGTGTGGATGTGTAATATCTGGAATTAAAAGACTGAATTGAAAGAGTGATGTACGGATGTGCAATATTTGGAATTGAAAGAATGATGTGTGGATGTGCAATATCTGGAAATGAAAGACGGAATTGAAAGACTGATGTATGGATGTGCAATATCTGGAAATGAAAGACTGAATTGAAAGACTGATGTATGGATGTGCAATATTACAGAATCTGGAGTTTAAAATTGAGTCAGTTTAATACGGCAGCATTCACCCGTATAACATTAGAACTGAGATTTCCAATCCACATACAAATGATCGATGCGAGAAAGAGTGTGATTGTCATCCCATTCTCATTGCGCGGACTCATGTTGAGTTGTAAGCAACATCTGTTAGAACATGGTTACACTTGGTATCCTGATGGCAATGGATGTTGTATACGGTTCACATTTTTTGTAGAGAAAGTGTTTGCACGATAAAGACTCCAGCGCTATATCTGTTTACAGTTACAGCTTTTCAACAGACCGAAAAAAATCTGTTGTGTTTGCCATGCGAAAATCATCCATGTAGCAGGTGAAGTATATCATTGCAGCAATTACTTTTTTTTCCTTTGCCATGCTACCAAATTTTAGCCATGGTTGACATTTCAAGACAACCATGCAATGTAAAAGCATTGGTTGATAGGGGCTAAAAATCAGGACTATTACTTCAGGACCATTAACATGATAGATCAAACACTGCCCATTGCTAATTGCAACCAAACAATGCATGCCGCCATCTTGTAACGGAGGTAAACACTGGCGTTTGAAGTAAGCAAGTGTGGCTGGTTTAGCTTCACCCAACTCGTTTACAAATGGCTGAATTGCTGGAAATCAAAAAAAAAAGGACGAACCCATCTGCGCCCTTTCATTCCTGTGACCCTAAATTCTTCAATTGTAAACTATTTTGATGAAAAACATGGCATCAGCGCTGATCACACGACAAACGAAAATAACAAAATGGTGGCAGGGTATTCTTTTTCCCCTCCACTACAACGGGTCAAGCTAGTAGCCAGGTATCCAAGGTCACGTGATGACAGTGCCACAGCAACTGTTATGTCTATTGCCACAGCTCTATTAAATCAGGACTATTAACATGAGGACTATTAAACATGTTCACACTACTCATTGGCGCCACATGTAAATTGACCTATTTTCATGTGTGGCCTTTTTTCTGTGTTTGTAATTTGCATTTGCAAGCAACATATTCTACTCATCCTAAGGTACCTGAAAAAAATGAATTAAACCAAACACATGTAGTAATTTTTTTCCTATGATAAAGAATGACTAGACCATTACAAGTTGAATCCCTCATGCCATCTAGGAGCATTAAGCTGAACTAATTATTCTCATGCTAGATCAGGTTCTTCTAGTCCAAAATTTCTCCAAACCTTCTCCGACCCTTCATAAAAGCATTTTTCATTGTCTGTTGAAAATCTGTAACGTTGTGGTGTTTATGTATTCTGTTTGCCTTGAGAATGCTATCTGTTAACCAAGATTATCGCATCTGCTTCCCTGCCGTACTAGTATAACCAGTAGTAATACCACAAGAAGCTGGATTAATACTGATAATTTGTCTCCTTCGTGAGCTGCATTCCGGACTGAAATCAGCGTGGGAATGCAAATAGTTACTGAGAAACACTATCTACGACTAAAGTGGGCTCGAGTGATATTTACAACAGGAATACCATGTTGTAATGAAAACAAGATGGGGAGACTAAGGCAATTGGTTTTACCATGTTAATTAATTCTGAATTTTAGTAGCCACGTCTAGTTTAGGTTTGTATGAATTTCATCTGGATGGTTCTGAATGCTTTAATCATATGTATGTTGAACAATGCCAATTCCAGATTGTGCAAAGGATTTGGAATGTCCGCATTGTGAACCTGGAAAACATTCGTATTGCATATCAGGAACATGCCAATGTCAAGGTAAAAAACAATTGTAATTGTGGAACATATTTATTTTCAGACACAAGGTTGAGTGATTTACAAGTATGTGATTATGCGATTGTGCGATTAGTAGTAAGTACAAAATTACTAAGTAATCAGAGTTTTATTTAGCAATCATTAGCAACCATTGCTACAGTTGTCAACTGAGGATGCTAGCTCAGTGCATAGCAATGAGGTTATCTTTTATATCAACAGTAGCTGGACCTGCAGAATAAAGGAAAAACAAAAGCAAACAACAATTCACTAAACCTTCACATGTACTTGGCTATTTTAGTGTGTGATTTTCGTTAAGCTATTGTTTTACTTCTCTATGATAAATAGATTTGTACACACTGGTTTATTTCATATCAACTGACAACATTCACTCAAATGGGCCAATGGCTGTGTCAATTGCCAGATTCCTGGTTTCGCACCTAACCTTAGAACACTTCCATGCATTCAGGAAGAGAAGGACCTGTGAAACACGCTCATGCATATGTCATTTGAGCATATAAAAGAACCTAGGTAATCCCTAGCAAAATTGTCCCTCTCCATCCCTATATAACGTTAGCAGTTGAAAAGGACCTTAATCGACTTTACTTTACTTTCCAAACGGAGGTTTGTTTATTGAAACTTTATTATTTTACGTAAGTTCTGAATGTTACCGCATGGCTTAACGAAATGTACCTGTATTCTTGGCTCATTGTGTATTGCAGTGCAATTGACTGTAAACAGTTTTACAGCAATTATAGGAGATCACCTTTTATACGGGTGTCAGATCAGAATTTATTTGAATTTCCAGAATGTGACTTTATTAATTGGGAAACTGTTTATAGTTTGCGATTTTTATAATTGAAAAAAAAAAATGACTGGACCTTGAATGGCGCCACGTAAGCTTAACGAATCAGCATTAAACACTGGCCTCATGGGAATACAAGGTAGACTAATTTGGAAAAGAAAGAAGACAACTGCACCAATTGGAAACCGGACCCAGGACGTGCCGTAAGACTTTTTTCTTCTTTCTTTCTCAGATTAATGTGTCTTTTATTCTCACAAAGTTAGTCTTAATTCTGACTGTTTGCTTTGTTAACCCTTTACCTTGTAATTTATTGTTTTTTTGGTATGTAACCTTAAGACCACAGCGTAGATTATGATTATCCATCTTATGGGTGTCATGATTTAACAATGCTTTTCTCAATATTATTTCACTGTTTTAACATTACTACCTTCCCCACAGGCAGTGCAAGAATGAGACAGTACAGAAGTGAAGTAATAAAACGCAACATTGTCCATGGGCATAATAATCCTGCACAATGGAATGCAAAAGACGGAACCAAATGAAATGTACTTAGTGATCAAATAATAAAAGAGCAGCCGAATGCTGATGGCCTGCTGGCTGCATGCTAATACAGCAGGTTACGGTTGCGGGGTCATGTGTGTAGCCCACTCGTATACAAGTGAATTCTGCCTGTTCTTAATAATATAGTTCTTCAAAAAATGGTTTGCCAGAAGCTCACACCCCTGTGACGTCCTTGTCTTATTGTTTTCAAGGATCAGCACGAACATCACTAGTTTTTCTCACTTGTAAGCACTTCATTGCTATGTTTATTCGTGATGATGATTAAAAAGAATAAGCATAAGTTAGGAAGCATGTTTCCTCAACATCAGGAGTACATGAAGAATAAAGACTTCAGAAATGATGCAGTGTAATCTATAGCTTCAGAAAATCAGGAACTCTGCTCGTTCCTGTAATTAGCCGCTGATACACTGAAGTAAAAATTCGAATGGCTCCTAGATTCGAACCAGGATGACACGCTTTTAGTGTATGAATTTCTCTGTTAAGCTTTTGTTTTTCATTTAATTCTGTATAATAAATAGATTTGTACACACTGATTTATCAACTGGTTTATCACACTGGTTTACAGCCCTAAGACCGTCAAACACTCTGTGCTCATCAGGATTCTTTAGAAGCTCCTGTTACCACATAGTTCTTATCGAGTGTAAATATTTCTGTTTGTCGGTTTTTTTTTAACTAAATAGTTTCATTTATTCTTCGCCCTATTTTGTTTCAGAATGCATCAAAGCCGAAACATGTCCCGACTGTTCCAGCAAAGGAAAGCTTCGTGACTGTGTGTTTGGAAATTGTGCATGTCGAGGTAAGGTCATACAATTCTGGGGCACTCCACTAGCAATTCAGCTTCCATAGTCGGAAAGAGGGTAGGGTTCTGATTTTTATTGTTCAACTCTTTAGACCTTAGAAGAAAGTTAGAAAGTCTTTCGGCGGCGACACCTCGTCGTTGCATGAAAGGAACTCCATTAAATCCATCGTTAAAGGTACATGCATCCATGTTGGCCATCCTGTATGATTCCGTTTTGCGACATTAGTTCAAACGTGTGTAAATGTTGCCGCGAATGTTAACACATTCATTTTCTTGTTTTTTCTTCTTTCGTGCGAGGTGATTTTGTGACATTAACTCTAACCTGTGTAAATGTTGCAAACGCTAGTCTCAATGGGTCACATGACATACCGGAAGGATGTATGTCCCTTTAACTGCAGATTTGTTAACACCAGTGAATTTTATACATTCGTGCCTTCTATATGTGCCTAGTGTGCCTAGTTATGTGTGTTTTCTTAATGTTTGTGCCTTGGTCGAAAAAATTAGTGCAAATTTTAACTATTTACGTTCTTAGTTTGCATCAAACGATATTTTCAGGGTGGTTACGCATTCGAATAAATGCGAGTGAAGAACTTTCAGAAGATTAGAGGAAAGGTTGATCAATTTTATTCCCATGTGCTGGCTACTAAAAAACTTGAATATCCCTACTCTGGTAGTTTGTAAATGAGATCTTTTTTAATTTACTCATACTCGTGGAAGCAATTTGGGTAAAAAAAAAATTGACAAGCAAACCCGTAGCCAGATTTTTACCTTGCCAACAGCATAGCTTGAACTTTGAACCTCAAAATGATGGGAATTATGGTTAATAAAAATTAATATTATAAAGGCGAGGGATTTATTAAACAACAACGAATAATCGCTTTATTTTCCCACAGAAAAGACTAAATA
>JAHWFP010190242.1:0-12840 GCA_023313725.1 Lithobius niger | reverse complement strand
TAAAGAAGTTTGAATTTACAAGTCTGCAGTGAACCCTTGAAATTACATTGGTGGCAGCGGTGTAGCCGTACTTTCACGTCGAGGAAGCAGCTGAAGTTCATGTCGATTTGTTCGAGTTTCAACGGTCAGGGTGCTGTCTTTGTGTCTACATTGGCTGTAGTGAAGCAAATTGCGTCGGCATCAAGTGTAAAGTAAATACATTGGTGACAGCGGTCAAGCTGGGCTGACACGTCGAAGAAACCGGCAGTTTGGGCTTACATCCGGACTTTCACGTTAAAGGGGCACAGCTGCATCGAAAGTCGGCGGTAATGTCAACTTAGATGGTAGTGGTGAGCTTCTCCAACTCATTGGGTTCACTTTCCATGGCAGAATTTCGACTTTGGCGGCAACCAGCGTGGGAGGAAGATTAAAGGGGCTTCCTGCTGTTCAAGAAAGACGAGTCAAGAGACGGAAAAGCTGAGCTGGCAGACAAGATTGCGACTGGACGAGGGACGGAAAACATTCCGATCAGCGAGAGTGGGCGGTAATGCTGCACTTCGTCGTGTGAGAAGGAAGATTTCGGCGAATTCCGGTAATGGAAGAAGCGAAATAGGGTTTGAAGTCATCGTCAGTGCAAGCCTGGGTTCGTCAGTTTGGATGTAGAAGTCGTCTTGGCAGCGTCTCCACAACGCGGCAACAGGTGAGCTGTGGCAAACTTTTTTTACACCTTGGTATTAGGGCGTTTGGGAAAAAAGTGTTGTTTAAAGCTTGCGGGAACTGTTGTGCGTGTTGGTGCTATTTTTTTTTATTGTTGGTTGCTTAGGTAATTAAGTAATTTACAATGGAGTTGCTTAGTGATAAAACTGTGGTTGATTTGAAAGCTGTGTGCGAGGAATTAGGGTTGCATGCGCCTAGAAAAAAAAGTGAAATTCTGGCTATGTTTAAAGGTGGGTTGGAGGGAGAAACTTTGTTGGCTGATGATCTCGCAGAAGCAGTTAAAACTGTAGAGGAGGCTAAAAGGGTAATAAATGAAGAAAAAGAGAGGGAATTAAGGGAAAGGCAAGAAGAAAAAGAATTAGAGAGGGAAAGGATAAGTGTAAGAAAAGCAGAATTAAGAAGGGAGGAGGCTTCAAGAGAGAAGGAGGACGAATTAGCAAGGGAAAAATTAGCAAGGGAAAAAGAATTAAGAGAGAGGGAGGACGAAATTGAAAGAGAAAAATTTGCAAGGGAGGCAGAGCTAGAACGAGAGAGGTGGGAACGGGAAGATAGATTAACGAGGGAGAAACAGGAGCATGAGCTGCGTATTAGCGAAAATGCTAGGCAGCATAATGATGAAATGCAGGCAAGAGAGTTGTCCTTTAAGCAAGAACAATTAAAGGTAAAAACAGAGTCTGTACGACAAGAAAAACGTTACGACATGTCGAAGTTGTGCCAACCCTTCAGGGAGAAGGAAGACAACATGTTAGTTTTCTTGTCTGGTTTTACTAGAATTTGTGATAGGATGGGCTTTAACAAAGAAGAGTGGCCTTTCAGATTGTTATCTTTGTTAACAGGGAAAGCGCGGGAAACGCTCATGCGTCTTTCTGATGATGACTTTGCAAAGTTTGATCTGTGTGTGAAAGCTCTTAAAGTAAGATTTAATGTTACAGAGCAGTGTTTACATAACCAGTTTAGGTCAGCAAAAAAAACTGATAAACAAACGTACTTAGATTTTGCTCACACTTTGACAACACTGGGTACTGAATGGGTTAAGGAACTTGATTGTGGGGATTCTTTCCAAAAATTGTTCCAGCAGGTATTAATAGAGGACTTTTTGAATAAGGTACCAAGTCCGATAAGAGTATGGCTTATTGATAAGGGTAAACAAGAGTCTGTTTTGAACTTAGCTTCGCTTGCAGACGATTACTGCGCTAATCGCCAAGAAGCAGTTCTAAGACAGGGGAGTGGTTCTGACAATGGAAATGGCGGACCACAGGGGAGAAATAATTACCGTGGAGGAGGTAACAATGGTAATGGTTATGGCAGGTATCGGAATGGTAATGGTTATCAAGATAGTCAAGGTAACAGAAACCATGGAGGGAGTGGTAATTCACAAAATGGTGGAGGCAACCAAGGGAATGGTACTAGTGACTATGGGAACAGTAACAATGGTAATGGTAACAATAGCAATAGTGGTACTAGAAATGGTTCAGGTAATAATGGTACGAGCAATGGTACTACAGCTTCGGCTTACAATACGCAAGCAAGGCCGCAAGCTAACGACAATAATCAGTCTAGTAGGAGAGCGCCTTTAAGGGCGGACGAGCCACGTAAGTGCTATATTTGTAGCTCGAGCTCGCATTTGAAAAGGGATTGTCCCAACAATGGTACCAAAGCCTCAGTGGGAAATGTATGTACTCAATTGCATAATGTACACAGTGGAAAGGAGGTTAGCTCTTTTAAAGGTAAAAGTGGTACACACTCGGTGGAAAGCCAGTTATGTAAGAAATGCACAATTAATGGAAAGCCTGGTAGTTATTTGCTGGATACAGGTGCATTTATGGATGTGGTTTCAAGTAAAATAGTAGAGCCTAGTTCGTTCACAGGGAAACGAGTTGTTTTGTCGTCAGTTGTAAGTCAAAACGTGGCAGACTTTCCTGTGGCAAAGGTAAAATTGGCAACAGAGGATGGCTACATTATGCTGGAATGCGGCGTGTCGCCATTTTTCAAGGACGAAACGTACGACTTTCTGCTTAGCCAAAAGTCTTACGAAAAGCTACAGAAAATTGAAACAAAGGTAAACAACACACGGAATGCGATAGCTAGGTCGAAAACAGGTGTCAATGGAAAGAAAAGTAACGAAAAGCAGGCTGTAGATCAATTTATTGATAGTGATGTATTGGATGATCTTTTTAAAGTTGAAGATGAGGAAACGGAGGAAAGTGTTCGAAATGTTGCAAGTGAAAATATGGTAATTGCTGAAAGCAGTGAAATTGGTGTCAAGGTCGAAGATAATGGGCTTGCACAATATGATACAGTTGTCCAGTCACAACACGTTTTAGTCAATAAACAAGCTAGTGTTGTGGCAGACACTGTAAGGAGTACGGAAATTTGTAAAAAGGTTGTACGGAATGGAGATGGAGGTTTGTTGACAGCAGGAATTCAGGACTTGTTAGCTGTTACAGCTGAAGTTTTAATGCAAGGGCAGGTGCTTGATCCTGGGTTGGAGGGATGTCGAGTGGCAACTGACATTGAAGGTACATCTTTTTTTTGGAAGGATGATGACTTAAGTAAGAAATGGTCGGCAGCAAATGGCACCAAAATGTGTGACCAGGTAGTGGTACCAAAAATGCTTACGGAGCAACTGGTAAGGATGGCACATGTTAATGCCTATTTTGGGCACATGGCCAAGGAAACTAACATTGCCAGGTTGCAAGAAGTATTGCATGGGCAAAGCATGTGTGCACAATGTAAAAATTGGATAGAGTGGTGTGAAATCTGTAAGAAATATAGAAAAGGTGTGAGGAAGGGAGAGGACGAAAGGATTTTAGTTCCGGTTGTAGAAGAACCTGTCATTAAGGTGGTTGTTGAGTTTGTAAAGCCTTTCAAAGTGACGTCGGACGGAACGCATGTTTTAAAGGTTTGTGATAGGGCGACTAGGTATCCTGAAGCAGTGGCTGTCAGGGAGACTAACTCACACACGGTAGGAAATGGAAGCTTAGTGAATTGTTCAAAGGTTGGGTTCTCTGTGGAACTCCAATCGATTCTTGGAAAACCGTTTGTTTCTGAACGGGCGGCTTGTTTTTTGAAGGTGTGTGAAATAGGCCTTGTAAATAGTATGCCTTATCAGTCGCAGTCTCAGGCTGTAGTAAGGTTGCACAGAACGAGGGAAGACTGGAGCAGGGCTTTGGATTTGGAGTATCATGGCAAAGGGAATGATGTTTTAGCACCAGCTAAGTTAGCGAGTACGTCTATTTTTTGTGAGACGGCAGACTTCACTCCAGCGGAGTTAGTTTATGGAAGAAAGGTGAGATTAAAGAGGGAAATCGCAGATGGAAAGAGGGAAAGATGGAAAGAGGAGTTTGCACAGGTTACGACTAGTAATGAGGTTGGAGTCAATGTCATGGTAGTGGAAGGAGAGAATGGGGTGAAAGGTACAGAGTTGTACAGGCGATCTCAGGTGTGGGATTCAGGAGGGAAACCTGGGAATGTCACGAGCAGACAAGTAAACGAGGAAGCTATTGGTGGCCCTCTGTCTGCAAGGGTAAAGGAAAAGTGTAGGTGCCTAGTTGTGGTGAAAGTGGAAGCAAAATCGGCTTTACTGGTTATAAACACGAAGAAAAAAGTAAAGTCTAGGTTAGGATTGACTGGTGATGGCTTGCACATGTTAAATAACTATGCAAAGTTGGTATTGCCTTTGGCTGTCAGTGTGAACAAAGGGGCACCAGACAAAGTGGGAGGGGGCAGCAGTTGCGGGAAAGCGTTTCACAAGCTGCAGTGTGTGCTTGCTTCTCCCAAAGTGTTGTTGAATTCTGTGTCTGACGAAGTTTTCGTGTTGTTGTTAACATGCAAGGTTTACAGTGTTATTGTTAGTATTGTTTGGCTATGTGTAGCATGTTTACTTTTTTGCTGGGGAAAGGGGGACAAACGCCCTAATGCTAGGTGTAGGGGGGTTTGCCATGGCAAAAATGTGTTTTCTCCAGTGGTGAACAGTACTTTTGAGTTGGATCCAGGGAGGTGGATTGTTGTGTGTGGTATTTTGTGGTATGGTGTGTTTAGGGTGGCAAGAGAAGAGATGGAGCGAAAAGAAAGTTTTTTTGAAGGCTTTCTTGTGGTGTGTTGTAAGCATAAGTGGATGGATTGCTAGTTAAAGAGAGAGTTTCCTGAGTGCTGCAGTGTGTAAAATTGGTGTGTCGTATTTGGTGTGTCAGTGGGGCCGTTTGGTATTGAGATGGTCCTGTTGCCGTGTTGTGGATGTGGAGTGGTGTTGTGGAGTGCAGTGGTGTGTGGCAATGTGCAGAAGAGTGCAGCGGTGTGCAGCAGTGTGCAGAGGTGGCAGTGTGCGGAATGTGTTGTGCAGTGTTGGTGTGTTGTGCAGTGCAGCCAAAGTGCGGTGATGTGTTTGTGCTCAGAGGGTTGGAGATTGTTTTTTGCCTTCTGTACAGCGTTCCAGGTGATATGCATCACTAGTGGCCTGCACTTACCGTGATTTGTTGTGGACGAATCACAGCGTTGGGTTGGAGGTGTAAAGTTGCCATCTCTTGCTTGCTGACTTGACCGTAATTACCTAATGACTATAATTAGAGCTAATTATGGTGTTCGACTCAACGATGAAAAGAAACATTGGCCAACTTTCGAATGCCGGGTTTTTGGTTATTGTTCCACGTGAGAGACACGTCCGTTCCTTTTACGGAAAGTGTTTCCATATTTTGTAGCGAGAACTAGCCCTTATATTGAAGATGGTTTGGCGCGAAGAGAGGTCTTTCCCAACAAGAACGCAACAAGGACAGAACTCTATGCACGAACTGTCTTGTTGGACAATTTCTCGATTCATGTGCGGATTGTTAAATGTTTATTTTTTTGTAAATTGCGTTATGTCTAAGGAAGAAGTAAAGAAGTTTGAATTTACAAGTCTGCAGTGAACCCTTGAAATTACACATGATAAGGAAATGTTGTACGAAGGCCAAGTTTTTTTTTTCGTTTTTTGGCCATGGCCAGAAAAATTAAAAATAAAGACGGAAGAATAAAATAGAATGAATAAATTTAATATACATAGGTATGAACCTAAGGAACTTTCTGAACCACGGCAGTTTCAATTAGTCTTGAGTTTTTCACAATACCATTGATAACTGACCACGGATGTATTGGCAGATGATTTTCTTAGATCATTTTTCTTAATCACTCATTGCATTCCCAAGCTGACGCAAACACGTCTCGCATTCGTTTTTTATTCAATTCAGAATACAACTTATAAAACGCATAAATGATCACTATTATCCTAGACTCTTGTGGTATTACTGCTGGTAAAACTACTATGCAGGTAATTAATTTGCTTTCATGGTATTGTCGACTATAATATCCCGAGTATTTCTATGAAATCGATAATTTGAATGTTTAGCACGAAACTCCTTTCCAGATTTAATTTACCGACACCGAAGGTTAAGGGAAATTCGAAAAGGAGTTGAATGCTTAAACGCAAAAATTATAAATTTCATAGAAGCACGAGTGAGATTCGGTTTGAGAATTTTTGTTTTCTTGCCGCAAAACGATTATCTGAAGGACAATTTTTTCTCAGTTACTCGTTACTTTCCCATCGAAAGTTTTTATCAGTTCGATATACAAGTCGTGAAGGAGACAACTTCATTGTTCAGTATTAAACAAGCATCTTCAGAATTACTTTTATCTTTTGGAATATAATATTTATCCTAATTGGTATAATGATACATATAAATGTAGATTACATACACCGTAAATTGCTTTATTCGCCGTTATTTATTTTTAAATGTAAGACTGTCTAGATGGGAATTGAACCTTCGAAGGCCGTTCAAAACAATAGTCACTGGTTCAGTTCGAATAACGATTAGGCAGTGCACCATTTAAAAGTAATTTCTTCCATGTTGGCTTTCCTTTGTAAATAGTAAAAGAAACAAAGCACTTAAATGCAATAGTAACCAAACTTGAAACGCCACAAAATGCACAAGTAAAAGACAAAAAACAATGAAACTCGAAGTTTCGAGCTAAATCAAACTCGTTATCAAGAAACAGAAACAGAATCAAAGTAAATTAAGAATAATAAAACAACAAGCTCATAAAAAAAAGTACGTAAAATGTGTTCTGCCTACTAATCGAAAACGATTTTTTTTTGATTTTGTAATTTTATGAATTTTAATTTAATTTTATTCTATTTCTATTGACTGTTGATAATGAGCTTGATTTAGCTCGAAACGTCTAGTTCATAGTGTATTTACATGCTCACTTTGTGGCTTTTCATTAGTCATGTAATAAGGCCTTCCTTTGGCCACTCTCATTCAGCAAGATCAGTATAAACGATGAACACTATAGTTTTCCAGGATGCCGCTAAATGGCGAGAGAGTAAAAGAGAGATTTTAAGTTAAATTCCGAGGAGCAACGGAAGTGTAGTTAACTAAATTCAGGGTCACGTAGAAGAATATATAAGTAGTGCCAATCTTTCTCCGACAGCGGTAAACATTTGGGACGAAAGAAGTACCCGCTTTCAGCGATTTGCCGCCAGAGGGCGCTGTCGTCAAGTAACGGAAGCGCAAAGCATCATGGGGATCAAAACTGTTTAGCATCACTAAAATAAATTGATCACGATAAGAATACAAAATTAATCGTTTAAAATATACCGTAATTCAGATTAGGACTGTAAAATAATTTTAAGAAAGAACTGGCTGATCGTTTTAGTTTTTTAAATGCAACATTCAATTTTAAAACGGGTTGTCGTTACAAGCGGAGCTAAGTTTAACACATGGTTTTGTGTTCCGAGAACGCCCGACTAGTGTTCTCTTCGCCCGTTCAGGCTGAAGCATCATCCGTGGTTTATGTGTATTGTAACGATCTATACACAGTTCAAAAAGAACACGCAATTAGTTCTTCTACTTCGAATGATGCCCACGCACGAGTATTTCGTCTGTTTCCGCAGGTATTGTCGCTATTACAATGGTTACCATGGCAATGACGTCGCCATTTTTAATTTCAAGTTTCGGCTCCTACGCGAACCTTAGACAAGTGCTGCCTTCTGGTGCCGTTGGTGGAAGCAGGTCTTTCTTTACCCCACGTTTTCAGAAAAGCGTCACTACCTACTACTCTACCCTGACTAAATTTATGAAATTTTTAGGTAAAATTTCGGTTTCTACTTGTGATCGAAAAATAGCTGCCGTATCGAAGAGCCAAACTAAAAAAAAAAAGTGGAAGGTTGGTTGAAGATAAATTCAACCATTTTTTCAAAGACGAAACGATCATCTTTAGGCTCTTGTCTTATGCGTGAAGTCTTATACGTGTACATTACTTTCTGATTAATTTACCCCGCCGAATAATGATTAATATCTGATTAACGATGCTTTGTTAATTCTGAATAGCCATATCGTTCGCTTCGTTCACTCCATGATTCATGTAATTTCTTTGCTTCGTTCGATCCATGATTCATGTAATTTCTTTGCTTACAAGAGAATCACAAAATCGATGTATACTGATTATTTTGACGCTAACTAATTACAATTGTTGCTCACCGTTCGTCCATCACATTCCTCAGCACTTCTACATTTCATCTACTTCATTCAAAACATACGCTTTGTTTGTTTGTACGTTTTTACGTCTTCTCCTCTAGAAGTAATCCTCTACGAAGGTGAGAGATAAAATATTGACAGAGCAAAACGAAACGCACATTGAAAAGGTTTAGTTTACGTGGAAATAGCTCGCTTTGCTTGCTCAACCCACCCACCTCCGTACCACGCTCCTCCGCACCACGCACCTCCGCACCACGCACCTCCGTACAATCCACGCATCAGAAACAGGAATGTTTGACACCCTTTTAAAACCCGGTCTTTGGTTTTGATTTTTCCACGCATCAAGTCAGTTGATACAAAACCAATTTTAAGATCTGTATGTGGTATGTTGCAAAATACGTCGACCTTTTAGGTTGTTTTTTGCGTACATCCTTTTCCAGGTCATCTCGCTTCACTCGCTCATTTGCATGAACAAACTATGACTTCATGAGCGAGCATCATGAAGGTAAATAAAAAACTTTGACGTTACTTTTCCAGGTCCTTTCGCGTATTTGAGGCCGCAATATCAAGGTACAGCGCTGACAATAGGCCTAACCGTAGCGCAATTTAATTATCTTTCGTTTGGTCCTGCTCCCATCTTTGTAGGTGCCTTGGTTCCAGAGGAGTAGAGCCACACACTCACAAACTCACACGCACGTCGTACGTTTTTAATGTAGAACAGCCACATCGCTCGCTCCGCTCGCTCCGTTGGCGTCGTCTCGCTTCGCTTGAGAAGGTTCTTTATTGCTATACCTCTTTAAATAACGTTAGATGTCTACGTATTTTATCACCATTCGTCTGTTAGGGTCATCCCATATTTGTAACGCCTGCATTCTGCATTGCTTCGATTATTCTTTGCCACCCCCGCTTTTAATTTTGCTATCTGATCCCTGTTGTAAAAAGGGAAATTGTCGAATTAACGTTATTTTGAACTGTTAAGGTTATCTCTGGAGGAAGAGAGACAATATTATTATTTTTTTATTCAAATCAATTGTGCCGCATAAGCTGCAAAGTATAAGCAACGCCATCATGAACCACACACCACTTGTAATTTGTGTTAGTACTATATTTTACATGGGTTTTATTGTTTCACCTATTTTTTAAAAAATGTTTGAGCTGAAGACCGTCAAGCGAAAATGCTACGGTTTGAATGTAAATTAAACCAACGCAAGGGACTAACTCGCACGCAAAGCTGCTCGTGTTTTGCCACACAGCAAACACCTCGCCAGGATTTGTTAACATTTTAAACCAACCATATCTAGCTGGTTGAACGTAAATTAAAGGTACATCCGGCCTGCCTTATAACAGCCACGCGCAGATCGCCATCCGCGCATGTTACCATTGCTAAGGTCAACCGAGATAGTATAGCTGCGTTCCCCTCAGCGAAGAACGCAGCTACTGTCTCAGTTGGCATTGTACCTAATACATGTACCAGCATGAAAACATTATTGTGTCGTCACAAACCGGAATGATGTTTGTATTTTAAAATCACACTTTATAATTTTTTAGGTTAGTATCCTATAATTTTTCTTCGGCGATCTATTGTCATAAATAATTTAAATTTTTACCGCATTAGTCTTTTAGATTTTTGATTTCTTAATTATTAGCAAACGATTAAAAATTAGTACATGCACACACATTCACAGTTGAAATTTCAAGCGTATTGTAAGCGCGCAAAGGATCATAATACGTGCAGGATCCAGTAAATGTAGTTCCCAATATTCAACAGAAAATCTCCTAGGCGCCACATTTTAAAACGGATTTTTAGCACGGGATTGACTAACGGTAAGCAAATAGAATTTTGGGGCCGCACTTGATGTAGAGGATCGAGAAAAATGGCCCTGGCAGGAATGTCCTTTAAGACTACGCAAGGCGTAACTCGTACCCAAAGCAGCTTGTAATACAAATAAAAAGAGAAACAGCTAATGGTTTACACTACTGGTCGATTCTTATTGTTTGAAATGTTACAAATGCAGATGTAAAATATTCTTTACACCCTTTCCGCTTATTAATATGTTTTCTTGACGTAATTTAGTATTTAGTATTTAATCTTTTTCGTATCTTTGCGTAATGTAATTTAACTGCTGAGCTCGTATTCTGTGGTATTGGATTTTAAATATCCATAAAGCAACTCCAACAGCCTTCCCACCCGTGAACTGCACCACGTGCCTCCTTCTTGAATGAGGGTTATTCAAATACTCCCATTCACAACAGTTATGGACCCCCCCCCCCCCCCCCACACAGTACGAGCCTTCCGACGCTAACAATCAACTGCGAAAAATTTGTTTCAACAATGGTCCAAATGTACTTTTTTGCTTTTTTTCGAAGTGATTTCATGAACTACAAAATACGCCTAAACGATATCCGGTTTAATTTCCTTTTTTTCGACACCTTTTTCACATTTTTAGCCTGCCTATTTCCAGAAGAGAAGAGGTGTATTATATATATATGTATATATGTACGCCGACCGTAAGTTTTTAATGGTTAAAACTAACCACATCGCCCGCTTCGCTCGCTCCGTTGGCGTCGTCTCACTACGCTCGAGGAGGTTACTGGTTGCTGGTCATCGTGGCTTAGTTATGAGAGAGCTCAGCCTGGTTGCTGGAGGTTTGCGGATCTGGTCGAACCCCTGGAAAAGGGACCTTGGCAAAGTCCCCGCCAGGACTGCCAACCAGGGTAGCGTGAGAGGCTACCATGCTCCTTCAGTGGCTATGGGAACTATTCTGGCCATTTCTGGACAATCTGTTGGCCCCTACGATGATCGGAGGTTTCCCGAATCGAATCCCCGGGTTAGCACCTCCCTTTACCAGATTTTTCTTCTATTCTAAAAGTCTGGTAATGTTCAAAATTGAGCCGGTTCAGCCATACAAGCATTAAGTTGCTTCGGCTGACTTAACGCTCAAAGAAATTCATTAAAAAAACAAATACTTATTACATTCACATACTAACTGACTGCTGATATTTCATGGCCAAGCGAGAGTCAAAATTCTCAAAACCCTTTCTAAAAGTCTGGACGCAAATAACCATTGAATCCTTTCACATCCTTCCTTCCTTTGATTTCCGAAGTTAAATCTACAAATAGGACACAGAAGGCATGTGGTAAATATGAAATGAATGATCCAGTGGACTAGAGTTATTGTGTAGACGGACTGACAGGCGTGTGCTTCTCACAGGGTGAGAAGCTCCTTTGCTCCACTTCGCACCGTGCATTACTGAAAAAAGAGGGTTAAAAAAATGGTAACTTTCGATACCTCGCGTGGTATTTTAGGCAGAAGTTTCATATAACCTAATTACAGAATTTTTGTTTCTTTTCGCTAAACGACCATCATGCTTGACTTAAATTGAAAAGACCAGCTTTACACGAAAAAAAAAAACCACACCGGACTCAGGATTCGGAGAATTATTTATACCCATATTGGGACAATGACGTTACTTTCGTGGATCATCGGATTTTTACGGACACACGAGGATGCTTCTTGTAAGATTAATAGTTTTACACTTAACTGGCGAATCAGCGGCGTAAAAATGAGGTTTACCCCTACTTAACACGAAATACCATCACTGTAGCAAACGAAATTAGATGTTAGATGACCAAATGTAATGGGGGCTAGCATCGCTAGGTCAAATAGACGAAGATATTCTAAACATCGTAAAATTCTAAACATCGAAGACATCGTAAACATCGACTGGGGCTAGTACACTAAAAATTATATGTTCTAGACACACGCTAGTGTGTCGCCGCCAAGTAACAGTAGATCATCCCATTGTAGACATGGGATTGTTAAAAATTGATTGTTAATGATAAAAAGGCGACTCACTGGCAGACATGTGTCTGTTAACTGAAAGCAATTGAAAGCATATTTTGGCATGTTGAGGATAAATCCCAATGCGACAGAAATGTTTCAAATTGTGGAAAATGTAAGGGGAAGGGTCAGAGATTAAAAAAAACTAAAATTTAAAGGATGAGTGTCCACCAATCATAGAGAAAAAGATGCGTCAATAACGTTGTTTTTATGTTACTGTCTAGTTAGCTAGCTAGCTAATAAGATTTTTCCCATGTTAAATCCCATAGACTTTTTGCTCATGGCTAGCGCAAAATTGAGAAGGCCTACGTACATGAACTTTTGCACACGGATGCATAGTGATCTGAGGATGGTCCTTTTTTTTGGTTTGGGGGTTGTAGGGGTCAGGACAAATGCGTGGGAGGGTTTTGAAATTCGCCACGGGCGAATTAAAATTTCGTTTCTTTTCCAAGTTGCAACCAAAGATTTTAAGCAACAATGGCTTGAACAATCAAGACTGGTCCTTAGATTTATTGTAAAAGCCTGGAAGAACTAAAAACTGAACTGTAACGAAGGACAAAATAAAGAAACATTAACGTTGCCGTGGATTGCGTAAGAATAAAGATATGCGCGTTAGATGATCGTTACGCAACAATACGAGCATACACGAGCTAATGGGTTTTTTGTTAATAACCCAAAAATGAATTGCTTC
Source organism: Lithobius niger (assembly GCA_023313725.1). Classification (NCBI taxonomy): domain Eukaryota; kingdom Metazoa; phylum Arthropoda; class Chilopoda; order Lithobiomorpha; family Lithobiidae; genus Lithobius; species Lithobius niger. The sequence goes on along the minus strand of JAHWFP010190242.1, from coordinate 103 downwards.
GCATTCTGCTGTTTTAGTAACAACGACCTTCGGGGGTTTCTGCATGACTAAATGTGAACGAAATCTTGAAAAATTAAGGGGAAGGTGAAGGGCTAAATAAAAC
>JAHWFP010190235.1:0-10303 GCA_023313725.1 Lithobius niger | reverse complement strand
TCGTCGTTTACAGTCACTTGTACTGGTGGTGTCGTAAAAAGTTCCAGTTCTTCCTTAGTGCATGGGACGGAATCACGGTCTGGTTTCAACGACATGATGACGAGGAATGAAAAGGGATGTAGTACGGTATGGGCCTAAATACTTTTTTTAATCGAAAAAGTCCGCCTTTCTTCTAGGTTTACTTCTTCGTTGGGGAGGGTGTTGTAGCAACTTCACCTTCTTCTTCTCGCTTCCGGACTGGCAGCATTTTCTCTTCCTTTTCCTTTTGCGACCCGTTCCCATCTGGCCTCCCGTAGCAGCAGCTACGGCATCGTTTTTAGCAGCCCTCCATCTCGTCCGAGCAGCGTCTTTAAGCGATTGACCAGACTCGACATCGTCTATCATTTTCCCTCCTGATCTTAAAGCGTATCGGCCTATCCCCATTAAACCTCTTTTAAGAAACGGGACGGCTGAGCGAAAAATTCCTCCCAAAAAATCTCCAAATCCCCCCGATCCTCTTTGTATACGTCCCCCGGTAAAATAAGCGGCACCTCCTCTCTGGCTAGGGCAATAGTGATGCAGACATACGCGAGGATCTAATCCTTGGTAAGGGACTCGCATTTTTTTTTTTCTTCTAAGGACGACGTCTAAAGTGTAGTGTCAGGCTAACTTCTCCGGACTGAAATGGAATGTCCATTCCCATATCCGACATTATATACACTCTTATAGTCTCGAAATTCAAACGAGCTAGAGGTCTGTAGTAAGGCTTTGTAAAAATTTCGTTAGTCCTGTCCCCCATTCCAACCCGCACCACTCGTAATAAAGGCGCCAGAACGTCCCCCACTAGAGTTTCGGCCACAATGTCCGAATAAACGTAGAGGGAATTCACTCCTTCGCTCAAGTTAAGTTTTCGCTGGGCGGTAAGGGATTGGTGAAAAAACCTGTCATAGGGTAAACCTACTCTTCTCCCTAAAACGGTGTTTAAGCTTATGGCTAATATTTCTAGAGCAATAAATTTATTACTGGGTGATAAGATGGTGGGGGGGAAATAAAGGGACACGTGGTCCTCAGTCTCGCTGTAACTAAAATAAGGATATCTATCTACGCGGATTCTATTTTTAATAGCTTCGTTCATTCTTTCAACAATTTCGGAGCCTTTCTGATAATAACCCGAAGGTAGACCGACTGCCAGATCCGAGGCAAAAGTAACGTAAGAGATCCACCACCCTCCATCATTTTGAGATTCCAAAACTGTTTCCACGACGACCGTGGCGTCCTTTACAGCCTCGTAATAGCTTTCTTTCATCGCTTTATCTTTTCTCCCCCAACCCAGAAACGTAGCTAGACTGTACGATAAACATAAATTAGCATTGGGGTGCAACTTGTGACTGATTTTCACTAGTTTATTTACGGAATCGTAAGCAAACACGATGGAAGGCATACCTAGTTCTTGTTCCACGTACGCGTTTAAAAATGTCAAAACGTTATCCATAGTGTACCCCACTAGAGAATATTCAGTGCCCAAAACCACTAATGTCTTACTCCCCCTCCCCTCCCCCTCCTCCTCCTCCTCTTCGCGTCCGAGCTGGTTGAGGATCTGCATTTTATTACGTTCTATCTTTTCAAATTCTTGAAAATCGTATCTAGGGAATTTAACGTAAGTACGGGTCCCACATTTTAACGTCACTCCGCTGCCGTAAGCTACATTTGCCCAATTTCTCGAATATTGGATCTCACTCAGACCGACTTCCCAACCACTACCGGAAAGGTTTATTCTTTGAGCTAGTTTCGTAGTGTAATCGTTAAGTGAGTTTGTAGGGAAAAGGTCTAAACTAGCATTCGCTGGTAAGGTGACGTAAAAGTTATCGCCATCCATTATTTTATAATTTTTTCAAGTCTTTAGCCGGGATCCAACGATTATGACTCTTACTATAACCTTCGAAAGACACGAGATACTTTTTGTTGCGTCCGACACCTTTGCTTCTCAATACTTTATCTATTCGATGATAGTCCTCGCCGTCCTTTTTAAACACTTTGCCTACTTCGAACAAATAGAAGCGGCCTTTGATTTCCTCTCCGTTATAGTCTTTAAGCCTGACAGTAACTTGCCCCAAAGAACCGCGAGGCACTAACACGTGTGTTACGAAAAATATTTCCCGCGACCACAAACCCCTGTAAGCTTTATCAAATTTCCCTTTCGATATAGATATGCGAACTTTATCTCCTACCTTTAAAGGAATCTTTATTTCCTTTCTTTTACGTTTAGTCAAAGCCTGCCCCAACTGTTTTAAATCGTCACTGTACAATTTGCGCCACAATTGCTCGTGGTTCTTTAACGTGACTTCGTTAGGGGCCATGGCAGTAATTGAATGTCGGGTGTTGTTGTACGAATCTACAATTTTCTGAATGACCGGCACGTATTCGTAAGTGCCTTTAGACGTAAAGTAACGATGCAATCTAGATTTAAGTTCCCTTTGAAATCTTTCTACTTTACTATTTTTAATATCTTCATTTTCGGTAGTGAAAAAATTAATGCCTTCTTCCTTTAAATAATCCTGGACCTCTTTCCCTTTAAATTCCGTCCCTTTGTCGCTGCTCAGATTCATTACTTTATGGTCCATACGTTTAAATATTTTCTTAAAGGCTTCGACCATCTCTTGCCCAGTTTTAGTACGTAACACTTCCACCCAAGCTTTCCGACTAAGTCCGTCCAAACAAGTTAAAATGAACCTATACGGTTTGTTATAAGTCCTTAAAGATACCATATCGGACAAGTCACATTCTAAGAAACTCCCCAAACCCCCTACAATTATCTTGTTGCGTTTAAATTTATATCTCGTAGGTTTATGTATGGTGTACGTATCTTGACGTAAAAGCCAGTCTTTAATGTCGGCTAAAGTATAAGATTTACCGTCTTTCCTAGAGCGAGCGTGTAGTTTTCTAGCCGGGGCAAAACTGGTGGCCTCGCCTAAACTAACGTAATACAATTTAGTTAAATAAGCGTCCATCCTCTCTCTATAATTACTGGAAAGAGTCCCAATCGAAATCCTCTGTCTTTCTCCGCCTATTGCCCCGTCGCCTAGCAACGGGAGGTTGATCGACTCTTTCTTTCTCCACTATATCCTCCTTCCTTCTTTTTTTGCTTTTTACTTCTTCTACTTTCGGAGGTGTGCCGGCTAGTGAGAGCGTGGGCGGCCCGGGAGAAGCTGGAGGAAGAAGCGAATGTTTAGCGGGAGTCGAACTGGCAGTTGTCGTTGTTGTTGGGGCTGATGACAATCTGAATTGATCGATAAATTGATCTCTCTGCTGCTCGAGCTGGCCGATATATTTTGCTTTAAAATCTAAAGGGAGATGATCGGTATTTAAAATAGTATCTATTCGAGCTTGAATTTCTTTTATTTTGGTATATAGACCTCCTTCCGGCAAGTACAGAAATCCGTGGGGTTGACTGTCGGCTGCTGCTACAGTTGTTGTTGTTGTTGGGGCATATTTCTTATAAGTATCTTCGGGGACTAAATACATTCTATTCAGTAGAGAACTCATTATTATTTATTAGCGCCAAATATACCCCCTAGAACCGACAAGGCTGTAGGAATAAGCCAGGGCAGTATTAAGCCTCCTTTTTGCACCAGCACAGTTTTTCTGGATTTGAGCGAAGCTCGACGGTTCCCTAGAAGTCGGATTTGTTTCTTATACTTCTTCAATTTACAACGAGTGGATGGTGAGACTTTAAGTTTGTTATTCAATAAATTCAAGGCGATTTCGGAAATACAGTTCACTTGGGACTTGTCGGCGTGTTGTAATAAATTCTTGCGTTGTTGATTGCTGAGTTTACACAACGCTTCTAGGAGCGGTCTATGTTTTCGAACGTTCTTCATCGGGATCTTCACGTCGAATAAACTAAAGTGGTTTCTCCGGGAAATATATGGGTTCGCAACCGAGTCGCGTCGTTGGATTTCGAGTGCATGTCGACCAATAAATAACCGTATTTCTGGCTGGTGATGGCGTCGTCGTAAGCGGCCATGAACTGTTTAGTTTTGGACGGATAGGCCTGGGCCGCAAAAGTCATTATTTGCCGTTTATCTCTCAAGTTTCTCAGCAGCACTACGTATTGAGCGTTTAACGCAATGTCCCTTTGATTTTTACCTTGACAGAATAAATTCTGCGTCAAGTAGAAAATTGAAAATTTATTGTGGTGGCCGTGTCTAGTAAACAGTTCGGCAATATCGCAGCTAGATGTAGCCACGGCTGACATTAAATCATCAATTATGAGGGCCTTGTGAATGTTAGGATCGTAGCTAGCGATGTCCGTCGGCAAACCGCGATGGAATTTAATTCTATCTTCGTATTTTTCCATCCAGTTCTGGTAACTAGAATAATGCCAATGTATTTCTTCAATTTTCTCGTCCGTCATAGAGTCCAAATGATCGATAAATTTCAAGACCCAAGAAGTTTTTCCACCACCAGTTGGACCAGCAACTATGCAGTTAAAAGGCGCGTGAAACTGGGCAAAATCGACTATTAATTGAGCACCCATCCCGACTCGTTGTTGCTGCTGTTGAGTCGAGGAATATTAAACTGGTGAGGCAGCCACCACGCCAAACAATTTAAAAATAAAATCAACAGCAAGATTATACTTTTACAAATCTCGTATTTAGGGTCGGCAATGAATGACGAAGTCCTAGAAATTGAACGTTGGTCCATTACGGGCAAATGTCACTACGCGAATGACCACCGGCTACTTTCCATCTTTATTTTATTTCCTCCTCCCTCTCCCCCTCCCCTCCCTTCTCTCTCTCTCTCTCTCTCGCGGCGGGCGGCGGGCGGGCGGTGAGTCGGGCCCCCTCACGCCTGCGGCGTGAGGGGACCCGGCCTCTACTCGAAAAATATTGCGTGGATGGTAGGAGGTAAATCATAAGTGACCAAAACTTGGTCGCAAACATTTTTATCGAACCGGCGCTAAATTCTACTATTTCAAAGGAAGTTGTTGGTCGACTGTAAACGCATAAGATGGGAGCTCATAAAACCAACCCCGCACTTTCTATAGGATTCCTATACGGCGCGTCGTTTACTTTGTAATGCCACGCAGCAACCCCGAGAGTGAAAATGCTGACTTCGTTTAAATCATTCAATAGTTTGGTCAACGGAATTATTTTTTCGCTTTTCCCCAGCACCGTACAGTTCAAGTTTGACATGCAGTCGACCGCCAAATAGTTTCTTTCATAAATGCTGCGTAAATGTGACGCGCATCGCCTGCCGTGAATAACTTGACTTCTCGCGCAGGCTGGTGCCACGACGCCTCTTTTTTCCCCCTCCCTTATACATTCGCAACGCGTCATACGGGAACGAGAAAAGGGGAAAGAAAAGTTATCAGTTGTTGCTGCTTTTTTTATTTTTTTATTTGTAAAATACTAAATGAATAGTAGGTTTGCAATGTCTCTTAGCGAGATTAGGGAATTCGACGACGTTGCACGCGTCATTTTTAATACTGAACGAATCACCGGCTGAAAGTTCAACTTTGCGCCATTTAGGGGACGTGTCCTTAAATACACTAAACAAAAGAATCATAGGGGTTTTCGCACCCAAGACTAAACCTGCGTAGTCTTTAAGATTTTCGTAAGGGGAAGAGTCGATTCTCCATTGAAATTTGACGACGCAACATTTGGAAAAGAGTTTGGCGTCGCTAGAATAATGGGGAGCTATCAATTCGTTCAAGTCTTTCAGTAATTTGGGCATTTCAGCTACACTTTCGTACGTAGTGCGGCATTGATTATGCATCCAATCCATAGGCGCTTTCCATTCAATTTCTTCGAGCAGGGTTTTGTAAATTCGAAGAGCTTCACCCGCAGTAAACAATTTAACGACTTTTAACACTTCGTCTTCGCGAACCGGGTTAAACCATTCCGCCGTGCAACTGTCCGAACGATGCCGTAACATTCCCAACGAAGTCATACTAAAATTACAAACAAACAAAAAAAAAAAAAAAAGGAAGGTACTAGAAATCCCCGTCGGGTTCCTCTCTAAACAACCATTTTGTAAAACTTAACGTGAATGCTGGGTCTTTCAATAACGGTCGCTGGGGAACAGTATGTCTGTAAAACTGATTAGTAGGAGGATTGATTAGGAACAAGCTTCCCGGCTCCAGAGTTACAGTGTAAGAAGGCCGGTCGCCGTCGTGGTGGTTGTGCCGCATCGAGTGTACCCGTTTACCCGTTGTCATGATAGCGACTGGTGCAGTTACGTCCATTCCTTCTCTACCATTATAGGCGTACCAGGGTTTGTACATCATTCCCGTGGCGTACCGTTCGATATGTAGACAATTATAGCGCACTTCGCTTATTCTGGAAACGTAATCTCTTACATTTTCTAAAAGAGGCGTCAGTGGCTTGATACGAATGCTGCTTTCCCCAATTTCTTCAGCGTCCGTGTAGCAACTATATTGTCTAGGAATGATATGACGACCATTATCGATTCTAATATGGTCGTGAGGCGGACCTAAATATTCAATTTCAGCTTCTAGAGCATGAACCAAATGTTGTATTTGAGTCTCGGTGGCAATGTTTTTAAAATACACTACATCATGGTGCAACAACGACGTTCTTATTTCCGTCCAACTAATCGAGGGAAGTTTATCCGGGAATATATCAGAAGTGGAAGTTACTTCATCCATGTCCCTTTAATTTCTCTCTCTTTCTTTCTTTCCCCGAGTCTGCAACGAAAAGAACAGAGAGAAGGGGGAAACTAATAGGTCGGTCATTGGATACACGTCAGTTAGTGCGCGATGCTAGTTGGAGGATCGATCGTTAAAAATAACGTTTATATAAACAGAAAGGGAAAAAAAACAGATTTTGCTCGGTCCCAGCTCATACTCTAGCTATGTAGTCAGTGAACCAACAACATCGCTAAAGCAAAAAAAAAAAGAAAGATGCAGCTTTTCGTAGTAAAAGTTGCGCTGTCCGGACTTGTAGTGGTCATGACAGGTGCGTTTCTAGGTTTGATTTGGCGTTACATTCCGGACAATTGGCCTACCTTTCCCTCTCCGACCAGCTTGGTTGTTTCAACACCATTACCAACGTCGCAACTAACCACCTTGACAACTGAGCTAACCACCTTCAGGCCACCAACCATCTTCAAGTCAACATCTCCTCCCCCAGCTGACTTCGGTAAAATGTTTTTAAAAAGGGCTTTTCAGGTTATTTCTAGTAACACGATGTTCATTCTTGTACTTATTTATCCCTCATAGATTCAGAAAAAGGTTCGGGACTTGTTTTCGATTATGTTAGCAGCGAGTGGAGTTGAAGAAATGTTGTTCGAAGAAACATAAAAACTTGTTAATGCTTTGAAGAAAATAAATTTGTTAAAAGAAAAGAAAATTGTTAAAAAAAAAAACAACCGAACAAAAACGAAAATTAATAGCCCTAGGGAAAAGTCACGTACATGCTTCCATTCATCCAGCGTTTGTTGACTACAGCCCTATAAATTTTGTTTTGGCTCGTAGTGAGTAAATGACTTTTTCCAGATTTTTAACCACTGTCGCTAAACGTTCAAAGTCTAAGACTTGACTATTTCTAAAATTTAAAGTAATCCCGCTGAATGAACACACACACACACACACACACATTGGTATTTGCGTGGAGTTGTAAAGCCTAATTTCGCTGCACAAGAACTGATTTACGGATCTGTTTATACAGTTTCGTGTCACCGTCGGCGAATGCCTCGCAAATAACTATTGCTCTAGCCAAACACGACTTATCTAAGTCATTTTTAGGAAAGACTACCGACCTGCGCCGACCACTAGCTAGTCATGCAATGACCTTAGCGCGACGCTTTTTCTTTAGGAAATGACCCGACTCTGGGCACTTCGATGTGCGTACTTTGATTTCCAATTTACTGAAAATATCAATTTCATGGTTACTTTGGTTACTTGAAAAAAAAGAAGACTCAAAATATTCGCGACGGCGAATGTTTCCCTGACATGAAAAAGAGGAAAGCGATTATTATCAAATCCCGAGCCTGAAATGGTGTTGTAGTGCTGAAGCCTAAACCTTTTTTTTTTTTTTTCCTTACTCGTTTAAAAATGTCAGTTAAAAGCTGATGGGATCTAAACGATTTCTAGTCAAATACTCCTGGTCAATAGGGGCAATATTTAAGGTATAGACAGAAGTGTTAGTGTTGAACTTTTTCATATATTTACCCCCTACATTTAACAATGCTGAATCTTTTTAAACATTAAGTCGCTTCGAGTCTCACAATCATGGTCGTGACGGTGCTCAGAACACGATGGTTTGTTATTTTTGCCCTCCCCATTCCCCCCACCTTGCCTGGTTCGAATACACTGTTGGGTTGCGCTGGAACGATTATTAGGTCCGTTATTCGTTGAGTCCAGCAGGCTACTGCCTGAGAAATGTGAGGCAGCAAATATTTCATATTAATAATGTCATATTCTGTTAAGGCCGCTGATTTAGCTCCTTCTGTCAAAACGAGCACATTTTCAGCTACTTGGCGAATCCCTATTTTAACGTCCGATGGAGCATTCGCTTGTCTCCAGTATAATCGACCCATCAGGCCGAGCCATCGTGCTGGTTCTAAAATAGGGGCTTCCTCTTTCATTTTTCCCTATATTAATTTTAACCGTGTTGACATCCTGAAATATCCGTTGGTAATTAAGGCCAGAAAGAGGAAACGAATCGCAATAGGAACCGTAGTTATTCATGACTGTGGGAAGGAAAGCAAACGTTACTACTCCAACCAAGTCTCTGCCACTGGTGTGGGGGAGGGTACGAGCTCCTTCATTTTTCTATCTAATAAACTAGAAATGTCAGCAACATAACCGATCAACCCTGAAAACTGTCGGTAGTTTAACACTATGTATTTACGACCGTATTTTTCCAGAATGAATTTGGCCTGATACACTGATCCACTTTGAGAGACGATGATTTTTAACGCAGGGCCATAGGTTCGGCCGGTCATTATTTGTTGCTGTAGGCTACGTTCGCTCACGATTCTATTATATGTGTCCCAGTCTTTGGCGAATTCACCCCATTCTGCCGGCGTGAACGAAATTCCACGACGCCCTGGCAATAATCCACAACCTGGTGAAATATATTCTCTTAATTGAATATAAATTTTCCTCTGAAATTCAGTTATCTGGAGGTAAATATCTCCTCCCAGAAAGTAAGTGTCGGGACAGTCGACTGCTTTTATCGTTGCCATTTTACTTTCCTACAGAAAAAAAAGAAAAACGGGAACCCTCCCATTTAATTTTTGCCCTATCCTACCGCACAATACTAATAAATATAGAAATAGGCTTACCTTTTCTTCCGTTGAACGCTGCTTGGGTTTCCTTTTTGGCCGCACTACCACACTTCACTTGGCTGTTTTTTTCCCTCCTATAACTCGAGCCAAAGTTAAAGGAGGAAGACCCGACGAATTGTGGCTTTTTGGCCCATTCTTTGCCTTTTATGCTGATCCTATTTTACGTTGTTTCAACTGAGAGCATCTTTTTTTCACCCTCTGGCAAATCCTACACCTTTGCTGTCGTACCCCTTACAATATTCTATATTCGTTCATTGGTCCACACGTATGTACCGCGACTGGTTGGCTGTTGCCTAACATGTGACATGATTTCAACCTATAGCATCGTAGCTGTGACGTCCTTACGTCTCCTCCTATTCCTTTTTTTTTTTTTTATTCATTGTTACTGTACAAAAACGATTACGTTGTGATACAAACCACACGTAGACGAGTTGCTTACGTTCTTAGTGTCACCCCTCTCTGACAACTAACACCATTCTTAATTAGCTCTACGGGTCATGTCTGACTGTTAAAGACCTTAACCATCTGTGGAAAAGCAAGCTGAGATGCTCCCCCTATGAACATCAACAACGTAACTGGTACATCTTCGACCCATCCTTGTACGTGACGAGGGTATCGAACCCCGTTATCTCCTTTTTCAAAACCGCGCGTGTGAGACATCATCTGTCACGTATAGGATGGAACGCGAGATGTACCAGTTACCCTTATGCGTGCGTGTGTGTGTGTTCTGCCCAATTAACGACTTGAATTGTTTTCAGTGTCTCAGATGCCTTTATCTCGCGTTCCATCCTGGTCCATCCCGGTCCTTGTTAACTTACAGCTGTGTCTCTACGCTTTTATTTTGCCCCAATCGCTATAGCTGGCCGACGGCTCAGCTTTCCTCTTTCCCCGACCAGCGCTGCCAAGAGGGAAACCAGAAACCCACTAGCCAAGGAGGAGGGAAAAGCACACGTTGCTCTTTCCTCGCTATCCACTGGCCGCGCAGGAAAATTGTCAATTGCCCACACTC